>JASAND010024077.1:0-30475 GCA_030248195.1 Trissonchulus latispiculum
CCTTAAAACTCCCCCAAAATCCCCCAAATTCCCCGTAAATATTGTATTTTTATAATTGTTGGGAAGTCCGATAATTATGTATTATTTTGCACGTACAATCCCCCCTAAAATACCGTGCAGTGCTAACTTTATGCTCACCTTTTGAAAATCATTTAAAATTTACTTATTTCGGAGCGTAAACTTAACATTACACGTATTTTCATTTCTAGTTGGCTTAGCGAAGATAGACCCTCCCGTTCCCAACGCATGACAAAATTCTCCTTGAATGATTACATCATCTTTTCGTCAGTTGGGAGTTTTCATAGTTACAGAGCGGTCGGTTCATTTGAGATCGGGGCCCCACCCCCAGAATTCTACACCTAAGAGTAAGTTATCAATCCTTTTATTTCTTCCCCTTAAAAACCCTTTTTTTACTGACTTCCTAATTAATTCTTTCTTTCTAACCCCCCTTCTTCTTTTAATTTCACGTTCACTCCTAGCGGGGTTGCCCCCGTTCCCCCAACTTGGGTCTAACTTCGTTTGTTAACCTTCCCTCCCCCAACTTACTTACATTATTCCCCCCGTCCTATTTGTTGCTGGTCCCCTCCCCGCTGTTTGTATTTCCCCTTATGCCCTTCTCCTGTTATTGTGCGGGTAGCCCGCTATTGTTTGTCTGTCCTGTCCGGATACCGCCGGACGGACTAGATTGTCATATCCTTGCCCTTTGTTGTCCAGTAAATACGCCAGTTGTCTCCATTTTTGTATTCAATTTAGCTGTTTTTATTAAGCTTTAACTAATTTTGACCTTTTTCCTAGCTAGGTAGAGTTCTGGGAATAGCCCGGAGCTGAATTATAACTGAGCCCATTTTGTGTGTGCGTCCCCCGAATTTTGCTAGGCGCCCCGTTGGCGTCCCCCAAAAATTACCCAGTTCCCCCTTGGCGAGGCAAGTCGGTGGTAGAGAGCCGCCTGGACTAAATATCTCCACCCGCAGTCGCAGGTCAGCGTCTTGCGCACAGTTCCACTTGTAAAATTGGGGCTTGAGCTCAGCGGTTAAAATCCCTAGCTCCCTCATATTTTACACCAGGACCTTTTGGCAACATTAATTGTCATTTACATAAAACGTAGCCAAGTTCATGGTATGTAACCGAAGAAGGAAAGAACACTTTCGTTTCCATCTTTTCAGTAGAGCAGGGAACGGAAGCCAACTTTATTAACCTTTGTGTTTCGACTGTTTGAACACCAATTTAATATCTGGTCAGACAGCGGTATTATCTTACCATTGACAATTCCTATCCTCACAGAATGAACTGACAATTTCTATGGCAGAACAATGTGACAAGCCGTGCCAGCACCTTGTCATCAGCAGATCTGTAATGCCGATTTTTCAGTATTCAATGAGAAAAACCAAAGAAAAACCTTAGCTTCACAATGCTGAAGTCTAACTTCAATTACAGGTTGGCACTTTGACAAATACAATTAAAATGCCAGAATGCTAAATTGGATTCATTTATTTTCACACTTTCAGAATAATTTATGAAGCTCAATTTTTTCAATTTCGATTAAATTAATAGCAAATTGGCAACTGCATAAAATACTCGTCATTAGGCGCGCAAATAATGAGGCCTTTGCCCAGTTACCCCAGCGCCAGCATACAAAAACAACCTTGTAACAGTTAAGAGAAAACACAATTTCAGCTGTGCATCTCAGCTCCAGTGAGTCCAACCTTAGAGTTTGATCCCGGCTCGTGTAGCGGGTTTTGGACCCAGCACAGGATCTCGCCTGGCCGACCCGGTTTAGGCCAGGGCCCGGACAATTTTTTGTCGGGCGGATCTGGCAACAAATCCGGCCTCGGTTCTAGAGGCCGGGCCCACCGGGCTCCGGGCATTGATTGGGATCCGGGCCTGGTAGTAGTGTTGTTTTGATAATAAAACAAAATCAAAACTTGAATCAAATCCAATTTTGGTTTTGATTTTATGAAACATCAAATCAAAAGTCAGAACTCAGACTGTAAAAAATAAAAATCAAATCAAAAATTAAAACGCGAAGGCATATTTATCAAAAATCGAAACATAATAAAATCAAAACTCAATTTTGATTCAACGGCTTTAAGGGGAGGGGGCGTCCATCATAAAAAATTTTTAGGCCACGGGTTTCGCTCGTTTTCATACATAAGTTAACCACATATGTTGTACATATCAAGTTTAAATTTTGAGTTGTTTTGTTCAGTTCTCCGTAAGTTACGTGCCATCAACTGTGCGCAATTTGAATATGAGCGAGCACAAGGGTGCTGCAGCCAACTGAGGCAAATTTTCGCAAATCAACTCTATGTTTTAGCTTATTTTGTTATACACCTTTAAAACCTATTAGGAAACGCATTTTCGAACAGTTTCCAGCGGGGTGGGCTTGATTAGAAGCTTCTCTAAAGAATTTCTCGGAGAAACAAGGCCCTTGTTCCTCCTGATGTAATGAAACATTTAACAGCGGCTAACTTGAAATAGAACCATTTCCGGCCCATAGTTCAATGAGAAGAATTCATCCCTACAACGAGAGCTTTCGATTGATGTATAATATGCCATATTTTGAAAAATTTTAAAAATCGCTGTTATGAGAAATTCGAGGTTCGAGGGTCCCGATTGGCACGCTGAAAAGTACTGGACGCAGCTATCATGCTGCAAATAGATCCGAAGACATGAATACACAAGCTGGAAAAGAAAATAGGCAGTTTAGGACCATACTGTTGTCGGAGTTTAGCCAAATTTTCGAAAAAACCGAAATTTTAAAAATTTTGCTAAAAATGCCCATTTTTGCGCCAAAAAATCTCGAAACTGGAAAAACATACAATGGAACCATTGGTATCAGTAGAACCGCCAATTCATATACTAATGAACCCTGGAGTTAGTATTTCTATTTAGGCCTCTTAATTAGAGCAATTTGCAATTCTTTCCGAAGACCCCACTTTCCAGCTGCAAAAAACGTTGCATTTTGACGATTTTCCACTGCTGTCGACAAATAAAAATTTTTTAAAAAGTTTCAGGGGACTAAATCAAAATTCTACTTCCAGCGTACCGCAGTTTATGATTATAGCTACATATAAATACAAAATTATGCAGGATTACAACTGTTCATCGAGAGATTTTTTTGGCGCAAGAATTAAATCACCACTTTTTCCGTTTCCTAAGTTTAACACATGCGGACCTCAACTTTGAGGTGAAATTACTCAACAACATAGGATAACGTGGGAAGGGGGGGGGGGGGGGGGGGGGGCGGGGGGGGGGCCCCCCCCCCCAGACCGACAAAAAACGGGTAGACCCCCTCAGCGAAAAGGAAAAAAGGGCAGACCCTCTCGTCCAGAAAGGAAAAAAGGGTAGACCCCTCAGCGATTTTAACTGAAAATTGGTAATTTCTAGTAAAGTTTTAGCGATTTTTTCAAAACATATCGTAAAAGTCGCTAAAAATTGTCATTTTTCATTAATTTCTGGTCAAAAACGTTTAAAATTCGCAATTTTTGCTAATTTTGGGGCAGACCCCCTTCAAATTTTGGAATTTTTCAGGGGTAGACCCCTCGCCCAGGTCGGGGTAGACCCCCCCAGAATCGGACCCCGTGTTAATTATGCTCAACAACCGTAAGAGATACGAGTTTAATTTGAAAACTCGTGAAAACATCCCACTCAAAGATCATTATATGTGAAAATGAGCGAAATCGGAGATGGTCGAAAAATTGACCAAAAATGGACCCCCCCTTAGGGTTCTGGTATCCTTTTGTGCAGTGCTTTTGTGGTGATTTTTCGAAACGCTATAAGTAACTCTCGCAATTTTTGGAGTTTTAAAGAGCTTTATAGATCGTTTTAAAGCTTATAATCTGTACATTAACATGAGCTTACGAAACTAGCGAAATTGGCAAAAACATAGCAAAACCATTCCGACATGCTGACATCTGACAGACTGAATATAGACCAAAACATTTTGAACATCGATTTCTCAAAACTGGAGAATCGGCCAAAACTTCTGCTTGTGTCATGATATGAAGGACATGTGGGCCGAGGGACAATTTTTTGGATTTGGCTCAACAAGTCTCAGTACTCCAGAAAATCAGGCAAATGCGCGACGACACGAAATTTCGCAACTTTCTAGTCAGTTTTCTCACAACTGGAGATGTTTTAACTCAAACCAAGCAAACTGTCCCTCCGCAATAGGGCGAATTTTCATTCAGCCCAAAATCACACGAATCCATTGGGCAGTTTTTGAGAAATCAATGTTCAAAACAAAATGATCGCAATTTTGCCAAAATGGTTTTTTGGGGAATTCTCTAGCTTAAAGCAACGAATTTCAGCGAATAGGTATCAATAATATGCGCAATTGGACTGTGTATCGATTGAGTATAAATAAGCCGAAATTGTCTGTAAGATTTGGCAGTAATTTTGAAAAAACTGATTTCTTCAAAAATGGCCATTTCTTGACCCCAAAAAGCGTTTTTGGCTTATACTGCTTTAACCACTAGAGGTAGCTCAAAAGTTATAAAAGCAAAAATGTTCATTTAGGTGCCCTCTTTCCAGCCATAACAACCAATCCGGTGTAGCGGCTATGTACTGAGAGAATAAGGGCAAAAACCAAAACTTTCCTATCTTTACACATAAAAATCCGGGACTGGTCCCAGAATGTTAAAGAGCACGAAAGTCATGTATTTGGAAAGTATCATCCACTTTCATGAAGAATTGAAGCTTCTAGAGTCGAATTTACACAAAGCGATACCAGCACCTTAAGGGGGGGGGGGGGGTGGGTCGCTTTTTGACCGATTTTTCGACTATCTCCGATTTTGCTCATTTTCATATATTTTGTAGTCCTAATAGGTCCTCAAAACAAGACAGGTGCGTTTTGCGTAATATTTGTAATGAAGTGAGCAAGATCCAAGACACAATCTGCTCCAAACTCTAAACTCCTCTTCTTTACACGGAAGGTCATCACGTCTGTTCGCAATGAAGCAGACTTAAGCACCCAGATCTCTGAAAGGTGGTGTTCCAGAATCAGAGATTCTCCGCAGCCAACCTTGGTAGGGGTCTTTGTCGGTGAGTTCGTTTGAGGCTCCTGAGTTGATTTCTAATCGGACAGCAAGAGGGGTCAGCACTTGCTTCCTTGATGATCTCCAGTTGAACAGCAAGCGGGGTCAGCATTTGCTTCCGTGAATAGCACTGGCTTTGGGATGAGTTCTTCCTCACTGGATCTTCGGTTCCTGCTGGTGGCTAGTTGCACGGTAAACGCACCGTGTGTGAAGGCTAACGCGCCTTTGTCTGCTTGCAATAAGATTAGACGGTAAACGCACCGTGGTTGAAGGCAAACGCGCCTTTGTTGCTTGTACTAAGACTCGGTAACTAACAAACGGATAATTTAATGGAAACACTACAATTACAATTCGTACAATTCTGTGCGTTCAAACTAACAATTACTACAATACTAACGATTAGGTTACAGTACAATCAGATACAGCACAAATTTACTGTACCAGAGTTGCCAGATACTTTCCCTTCCTAGGTTAGTATTAATATTATTCCAATTTGGAATAATATTACAAACTTTGATTAAGTTACTGGGACAAGGTCGATACTCTTAACGCCTTTTACACCCTTCTACTCTACTAACTCTTTCTACCTCAATTTCCCAATATGCTGTGTGTTGCCCTATATGCTCGTGCTTTGTTACTCTTTATACGTCCCCTTACAATAGGACTGTCAAACTAATATCACGATAAACTAAGTTACTAATTATTAACCTAGGGACGGTCTTTGGGTGAGCCCCTGAAAGTCGGACACCGCTTTCGCTCCGACACCCAGTTCAGGGATGCTATGTGAGATAGAATTTGAGGAACGCGAAACGGTTGGGGGTTTAGGTAGTCCTTCCTTACTTATCTCTAATTAATAGAAAATTACTACAATTATACAATGACTGATCTTCTTGTCTTCGTTCGGGACTGGGACGTCTGGTGATTAGTTTCGGGACAGGGGGGAAACGATTTCCAGGATAACGAAAATGATGCTCAAAAGATTAAGACACATTTTTTGAGTAGTTTAGCTTTGACAGTTAGATGGGGGGGTTTTGACAAAAGTTCTGGTTCACCCAATGATCAGGTTTGAAGTGCTCGCTACGCCGTCTCTGCTCTCAATCCAACAACTTTGCCACTGCCGGTCAATGTACTTTGCTGAGGTTCCACACTATGACAAAATCTTAAGAATTCCACTGATTATCTGGCTAGGACTGACTCCGTCCTCTACTGACTCCACGAGTTACTGCTTCTGAATAGGCTACTGACACAATTATCGCAAAATCGTCCAGATCCGGCAAGACAGCGTTGGTTTATCGTCCGCACCTGAATCAAATGGGTTAAAACCCATTAGTACAAAATTATGGTGCGGGAATCAAACCCAGCAACCATTGCTCGTTCTTTCGCTTTCCTGGTCCAAAATATGCATTTTGGGCCCCATTTGAAATTGTGAAATGACGAAATGACACAAAACCATTGGCTATTGCCTTTTTGACAAAATTAACTGTTCTTAGTAACTTCTTGTCACAAAACAGACCTTCTTGGCCATTTTAGATTACAACTTGTTGATTTTGATTAAACTTGAGGTAATTCTTTGCGCAGACAAAACGATTCGTAATGTTCTCACGTCCGGACCCAAATTAGGTCTTGCTGACTTGCAACTGGATGAAACAATTCTTACAAAACGCGTAAACTTCGCTATTCGTGCATCATTTGAAAACCTTGCTCGTTTCTATCCTTTTCTTGCACAAACCGGGCCGCCTGGCCCGCCTTAGATTAATACAAACGGATTCTGACAGAAATTCACAGGTTCGCTTGAACAGATTAAATGACCGAACAAAACTTGGATTTCTGGCCTGGTTCTGACCCAATTTCATTGATTTGCCACGGGAAACAGGCTTGTTTCCCGTGGCCCGCTGCTACTCTTGAACATACACCAAACTTGATGTTTTTAAATAAATTTCTAATGTTGGAAGATGGTCAGATATTTGTGGTTTACTACAACTAACCTAGCTACTACCTATCTACCTATATATATATATATATATATATATTAAAATTACTGAATCCTACGTAATGCTAACTTATGAATTAATATTGCTGATTATTTGATTAAAGATTCTATGGCTAATCAGTTTTCCTACCTGCAGTTGAATAAAAAATTAAATTACGGTGCTGCTTTGTGAGTGAGTTTTTGCATATAATTATTTCAACTATTTTCTTTACCAAAAATGCAAAAACTCACTCACTCACTGTATCAGCAGCCATTTTACGCAGTCCCTACTTACCGACCTACCGACCTAACCGAACTAAATAGCTAACTACTTTCCACATAACTACCTAAGAAGCTCGGGGAACCGTACCGAACCGCTATTCGATCCGGCGCTGGCAACCCTGGCAGCCAGCCGAGTGATAGACGCGCAATCTACCACCCTTTCACTTGAGCTTGTTTAAATTTGTGCAAAACTGGCATATAAATTTGAGGAATTTTGAAGAACACGAATTTGGATAAAAGTTACATAGTTTTGTAGAGCTCGAAAAGCTGAATATTTTTTGTGCTTACAGCACCAAAGTAATTAATGAGAAAAACACAATTAAAGTTTGTTTTCACATATGCGTAAATTGCACATACAATGCATTAACTGAACTGCACACGTGCTGAGTTGCTAAATTGCTTTTTGTATGTAGGCTAGCTTGAACTCGTTCTAATTGTAACCCGTGTAGCTCAATGGATGAGCACTGGACCTACTAATCCAGAGGATCTGAGTTCGAATCTCAGCACGGGTCTACTTCTTTTCTTTTAGTTTGGCTAGTCTTTTGGCCTCTGACATGGGAAGTTAAGTGATTACGGTAACGACCGTGAGTCCATGATACGTCTAGGCCAGGACCATTACTATCCCTATCCTAACTAGACCTAACTATTTCCCAATTATTAAAAGCGCCAGATAGTTAATACAACAAGACTGCAACCATTTTCCTACCTAGAACTAATTAGACCACCAATCCGCTAATCGGACGTTTGTTATGAGACTTTTAATTGTGATAAATTTCTCCCTATTTTATGCATTAGTTTCATTTCTAACCCGGTTAGTGCTGGATTTCATGGTTGCGGCTCATCCGTCCCCTAATCGCAGGGCAACCTACACGGATGACCGGAAATCCGACAGATCTGCAGACCTAATAGGGGGTCCCCGTGACCCTAGGCTGCAGAATCTGCCCTAACCGTCAAGCAGAACAATATTAAACAAAATTTCACATTGCATTCACTCCGAAACTGGCAATTTTACGTCAGACACGCGTCTAGGTTATAACCGAAATAATCCCCTAATTATTTACGATTAAGGGCCATTTTTTTGTTTTTTTGTACTTTTAACCGAGACTGAGAATTTTGAAACTTTTGGAAAGCTAAACGAGTAATAATTGCTCGGCAATTATTACTAAAAAACAATAATCAATTCCGCTAAGGGCAGCTTGATTAAATTAACTTTGGGGAAGCCGGCCATTCCCCTCAAAAAGGTTGAATAATTAGTAATTAAAGCAGATTCTGAGTTTTAATTCCTATTAATTTTAGGTAGCCGACCCACACAAATAACATAACATAATTACAGACAATAGTTTTAACTTCAGTAGTGCCTATCTGTACGAATATGGCCGGCAATTCCTAATTGCCGGCTGTGGGGAGAATTATTCCCTAGACTTAACTCAGTTCAGAACATGAGGTCGTAACCAAGGGACCTGCTATCTCAACTCAATGGTGGGTCCCCACTCAAAATCCCAATTCTTCACAAAACCCCGAAAAATGAAAAAAGGTGAAAAAGTTGGGCATAAAGCCCCTACTACAAATTCAGACCAACTGGGCCGTGGCTTGTTAACACAAAAGCAGGTATAAAATTAAGGCCCGAAGGCCACAAAAAGTGAGTTTTAATTGAAGGCCCGAAGGCCACAGAAAGCAAGTTTTAGGCCAAAAGAGCCTTTCTGTAAATCCCTAAACTCGTGTTCCTAATAGTGTAAATCTGGCCGAGCATAATACGCTCATATGGCCCTCAATATGCTGTGTTTGCTGTGTTGCTCAAATCATCTCCTCTGACCTGTGTGGGCCAGAGGAGGTCCTAACTCGTGATCCTATGGGGGGTGAAATGCGTTGGGGGTTCTCCGGCCAAAACGCTGGCACACCAGGAGAGCGCATTTTGAAGGGGGGGAAACACGACCGCTCTCGGTCGGACCTCAAGCAAACACTGAGGAAATTTTTGAATTTTCTCGTGAGCCGGCCTCACGTCTGTTGCCGGTCTCTTTGAAGCGGACGGGATTTCCAGACTCTTCTGGAAATCCCCTTTGTTATCGAAGACCCGACGTGGGCTGTTTGCACGCCTGGCCCACCGGAATGCAGATTTATGGGGGGTCTAGAATTATGACCCCTTTGTGTGATAAATTTTCAGAGCTGAATCTCCAGAAACTTTCCAGACTTTTTGGTTAACACATAAAGGTAACCAAAGGGGAAAGTTTCTGATAAAAATATCAATTTTCTTGAAATGAAAAACAAAATAATACGAAGTAATGGCCTCTCGGGGCCCATTATAGAAAAATAAATATTAACCATTACTATTGCCGTAAACTTATAAAATTTGTGTTTTATATTTTTCAGACGCTCCCTTATTAACTGGCCCCTTTCTCTTCCTTTTAGTCATGATTTTTCGGCCAGGAACAAGGGAGACCGCCTTGTTAATCCCAGCGACAATTGCTCTCCCTCACTGCAGCTGGAAGTCCCTACCGTAAGGAACAGGAGGGCAATTGTTGCGCAAAATTAGTGCATACAAAGAGCTACCTAATTTTCTAACTAATAAAAATTATATATTAATAATCTACGTACGTAACTACCTAAGACCACTTATTTTCTTTTTATTTTAATAATTTGGGAGAGGGTTACGCCCCCTCCAAACCTATTGTTACCTATAAAGTGTACACTAAGTCTTCCTCTGCGAGGCAAGTCTTCGCTGGGAGAGGGCCAACAGAAGCCCAAGAATGGATAGGGGGATGAAAGGGAGAGTGAATGGGCGTAACAACAAGTGTTTGTTACGCCCACTTAAGAAGTTTACGTAAGGTTAAAATTGAAGAGTTAAATTTTAAAGTTACAAAACTAGTTTAACCCATATCTTTCGCAATATTGGGAGTTAAAAGACCGGGTTTGGGTTTTTGGAACCAGGAAGAAATTGCCTTTCAGATAAACCTAAGTCATATTTTCACTAAAAATCTTCAAAATTCATTAATTATTACCTAATTACCGCTAATTAGGCCTAACTAGCACATATTAGTGCTCCTGAACCCTATTTCATACACCTAGCTACGAATAATTAAGTTTTTATGACCCATCTTCCAACCTATGACCATATACGTCATTTTTAACAGCATTTTCGTAATAATTCGCTACCTTTTGAGTGGTACATTTGATAAACTTTCCTCTTTACCAGTATAAGTTTACTTTAAATGAAATTTTGAACCATTTTTCAAGCAACAGGAGGCCTGTTAAGGCCTGGGGAAGAGTAACGACTCCTCCGTTAGTTGATCAGAGACTATGATTGGGGCCTATTACTGACCCTGGACTGGTAACGACCTCTCCGTTATATGTTAATGCCCTGATCAATCCTTATTAGCTCATATTCCGCTCGATTCCTATCCTATTCTGGCACTACTTATGCAGATTATAACGCTGTTCTCGACCTTATTTCCTGCACCTATTTTCTACTGGGTTCCTATTCTCTTCTTTCGCTGTTCATTCGTGTCTTAACACTATTATTAACCGTGTTTCTTAACCACGCTAGAACCTATGTTCCTATTAGTAAGTTTTAGGGTGATTTGAACCGGCTGGCAACTCTGATACTCACAAGATCAAAAATAATTACAATGATTGCTTGGACGTTCACACATTGCACTCTAAATTCTGAACAATAGACTTCGAAAACAACAGACAACAACAATTCCAATTTAGGTCGCAACTCGTAGTTTAATGAGTTTTCTTAACTTTTATAGTTTTAATTCATCCGTTACATTACATATTGCTTCGATCGTTCTGTAGAGCCCTTCAAAGGTGACCTCGACATGTGTAAAACATAGGATAATGAAAAAGTTAGGTTAAAAAGTTTGTGGCAGAAAAATTTTTCGCTGTATGCAAGATACAGTGCTGCAACCTTATTGTGCATGTTAAGGACATACCAGAGAGTGCAAATAATCCTTCTGGAACAATTCTGTTGAGTGTCGGATTTTTGGCGATTTTTCAAAATCAAAATTTCGGAAAATTGGTGCTTTTTGTACCACGAAAAACAGGACCAGCAAAACATTTTCGGCTCTCCTGTACGATTGGCAAAAGCTACAGAAATCGCTTATAGATAGTTGCACTCTACGCATACACAGAATTCTTATGACAGTAGTTGCAAATTTCTACCATTTGTAGTGTTTTCAAAAAACTTGCCACAAAATGTGGTAATTTTGCCAAAAATCATTTTGCACAATTTTATCGTTCTTTTAATAATTTCTCACTCGTTACCCACTCGAAAGTCACCAAAATTGGCAGATAAAAGTCGCAATGCCTGCCGGACATTATGGTAAAGGCAAATGCTTCAGGGTAGAACTTTTCTGTCGTGTCGGCTCCTTTGATCGCTTTCAGGTCACAAAAGTCCATTTTGAAATTTCCAAAATATAGACAAATTGGGTATCACTCGATAGCTAATGATGAGCTGAACAATTCTTCTAATAGAACTATGTGTCTGAAATTTAGTATCTGAAAGTTAGAACAAGTTAAAGTTTGAGGTCACAGTTAGTTGAAAAAGACTTAGTTCACAATCGAAGAATGTACTGTGAACGACTGAGTGGGTATGCCGGAGTTGTTTTAGTATTAAAATATTATCCAACCCACAGAATTAATTTGCCATATTAGTTGACCCAAATTTCGCTGCCGTTCTGGCTCAACATGACCTTGGAGGGCAAACCACAGTGATTTTCAAGTTTTCCAACTTTATAGCTGAATATCTCTGCCAATTTGATTTCGAACTCTAATGTTTTGTCTTGTTTTTGAGGACATATGTACCTATACTGTGTGTGAAAAATGAAAATGTGAAAGCAAAATCCGTGACTATCGATTTTGATAGTCACGAATTTCGCTCATTTTCACACGCAATATAGGTACATATGTTCTCAAAAACAAGACAAAACATTAGAGTTCGAAATCAAACGGTGGCAGAGATATTCAGCTATAAAGTTGGAAAACTTGAAAATCACTGTGATTTGCCCTCCAAGGTCATGCTGAGACAGAACGGCAGCGAAATTTGGGTCAATTGATATGGCAAATTAATTCTGTGGGTTGGCTAATATTTTAATACTAAAACGACTCCGGGATATCCATCCATTCGTTCACAGTACATTTTTCAATTGTGAACTGACCCTTTTTCATCTAACTGTGCCCTGAAACTTTAACTTGCTCTAACTTTCAGATACTAAATTTCAGACACATAGTTCTATTAGAAAAGTTGTTCAGCTCATAGGTAGCTATCGAATGATACCCAATTTGTCTATATTTTGGAAATTTCAAAAATTGACTTTTGTGACCTGTAAGCGATCAAAGGAGCCGACACGACAGAAAAGTTCTAACTTGAAGCATTTGCCTTTACCATAATGTCAGGCAGCCATTGAGAGGTTTATGTGCCAATTTTGGTGACTTTCGAGTGGGTAACGAGGGAGAAATTATTAAAAAACGTGAAAATTGTGCAAAATGATGATTTTTTTGCAAAATTAGCACATTTTGTGGCAAGTTTTTTGAGAGCACTACAAACGGTAGAAATTTGCAACTACTGTCATAAGAATTCTGTGTATGCGTAGAGTGCAACTATCTATAAGCGATTTCTGTAGCTTTTACCAATCGTGCAGGAGAGGCGAAAATGTTTTGCTGGTCCTCTTTTTCGTGGTACAAAAAGCACCAATTTTCCCAAATTTTGACTTTGAAAAATCACAAAAAATCCGACACTCAACAGAATTGTTTCAGAAGGGTTATTTGCACTCTCTGATATGTGCTTAACATGTACAACAAGGTTGCAGCGCAGTATCTTGCATACAGCGAAAAAATTTTCTGCCACAAACTTTTTAACCTAACTTTTTCATTTTCCTATGTTTAACACATGTCGAGGTCACCTTTTTGAAGGGCTCTACAGCACGATAGAAGCAATATTACGCAAAACGCACCTGTCTTGTTTTGGGGACCCATGGGGACTACAAAATATGTGAAAATGAGCAAAATCGGAGATGGTCGAAAAATCGGCAAAAACGCGACCCCCCCCCCCTTAAGTAGCTAGCATGTGCAAGGTAATTGATAACCCAAGGACTTTTTTATAAATAGATGTAATTATGTTTCTTATTGGCCAATATGTGTGTTTATGGTTTTGTACCTATCGTTCTAACGTTCCAATAATTAAATTCATGAACGTAATACTGAGTAACATTTGACATGGTCCGTACACAGTTCAATACGTAAACGTTTATACTTGCTTGAAGCTTAAATATAGGACCGGATGCATAAACTCCTAGAAAACACCTACGAATGTCTCTCTATCTTACGCTGAAAATGCTGCTTTATGCTGAAGAAAAGCGTGTTTACGTATTAGTGCAGTCGGACGTATTTTTTCCTCATTTCCTTTAGTATTAGCTTTCTGCGAAGTGCGTCCCCTCCACTAATCTCGAGATAAGAAAGGACTATAGAGGTGATTTTTGCCAAGATTTAAAGGTATTTAGAAGGAGGTTCGCATGGGGTACTATTGGCTACCCCGTAACGATGCAGGTTTAAAGTAATCGATGCCGTGTTGCTGCAAATGGCTAAACGTTTTTAGAACCTAAGGGCTCGACACCATGTGGCGCCATTACGGCCTTTCTGGTGTTTCTCTCCGCAGTCCAAGTGCCAAAAGCGCACAAGAGGCAGTGAGACGAAGAACACGGATAGAAAACGTGCTATCCAAGCCAAGCCGGGCGTACGGATGCTAAATGGCTAAACGCAAAAATAAAGAAAACTAATTACAATTGTGTACTACAATGATTAACGCGTTTAAGATTGTTGTCCTAGGCGCTTGCTGGTCACTAATGCGAGTAGTGACCAGTGTAGAAAGACTTAAAGTGTAATGATAAGATGCCCAAATTCTAAAGACACTCTATTCAAAGTGATTTACAGAACTTTCTGGTAGACAATCCATGCGATGGCAACACAAAATGAGTATATATATATATACATATATATATAAATATATGTATATGTATGTATATGTATATATATCTCAGCATATATATATGTATACATATGTATCACACATACACATACCCCTACACATACATGGGTACCCCCATGACATCGTTCGTGACATCGTTCAGCATACACACATACACATACTCCTACACATACATGGGTACCCCCATGACATCGTTCGTGACATCGTTCAGCATACACACATACACATACCCCTACACATACATGGGGACCCCCATGACATCGTTCGTGACATCGTTCAGCATACACACATATACATACTCCTACATGTTACATGGGGACCCCCATGACATCGTTCGTGACATCGTTCAGCATACACACATATACATACCCCTACATGTTACATGGGGACCCCCATGACATCGTTCGTGACATCGTTCAGCATACACATATACACATACCCCTACACATACATGGGGACCCCCATGACATCGTTCGTGACATCGTTCAGCATACACACATACATATACCCCTACACACACATGGGTAGACCCATGACATCGTCCATGACATCGTTCGTGACATCGTTCAGCATACACACCTACACATACCCCTACACATACGTGGGCAGCCCCATGACATCGTTCGTGACATCGTTCAGCATACACACACATACACATACCCCTACACACATGGGGACCCTCATGACATCGTTCGTGACATCGTTCAGCATACACACATACACATACCCCTACACACACATGGGTAGCCCCATGACATCGTTCGTGACATCGTTTAGCATACATACACATACACATACCCCTACACACACATGGGGACCCTCATGACATCGTTCGTGACATCGTTCAGCATACACACATACACATACCCCTACACACACATGGGTAGCCCCATGACATCGTTCGTGACATCGTTTAGCATACACACATACACATACCCCTACACACACATGGGTACCCTCATGACTAAGCATGGGCACGAATATCGAATAATTCGATATTCGCGAATACCGACAATATTCGAATAGTAGTTTACTATTCGCGAATAGTTAACGAATAATTCGATGAACGAATATTCGAACTATTCGAGCGAATATTCGAATTTTTCGCAAATTTCTAAGTAACTATTCAATATTTAGACGAATTTTCGAACTTTTTCCTGACTTCTGCATTAAATTTTGACTGAACCCACAAAGAATAGATTATATTGTGTGCACTAAACTTGCAAGGATTTTTAACCGTTTTGTCCTAAATTTTTTCTACATGCACACTCGACTTACATGATGGAAATGTTTCATCTATGGCAGTTTTTAGTTGGCCAAATATTTATTGCACTCTAACTGCCACGTTGGATTCTCGAGACTCCAGCAGATACATATTGTTTCAGTGTTGGAGCATTTCCAGTAAAATTGTGTTCCACCAAGACCATTCCACTATGCAGACGCAGACCACATAAAAACCATGACGATAATTTGCTGATACCATACGCTCCCAGAAGGGTTCTTGAGCTTATTCATAAAATTTCAGCATTTAAAGATGCATGCTAATGCGAATTAAGAATTAGGAATTGTCGGTTTTGAAATTCGAATAATTCGCGAATTATTCGAATATTCGAATAATTCGAGAATTATTCGAATAATTCGAATTATTCGCGAGTTTCGAATACTACGAATAATTCGCGAATTATTCGAATAGTACCCCGCGAATAGTAACGAATATTCGAATACTAGTTTTACTATTCGTACCCATGCTTACTCATGACATCGTTCGGGACATCGTTTAGCATACACACATACCCCTACACATACACGGCTACCCTCATGACATCGTTCGTGACATCGTTCAGCATACACATATACACATACCCCTACACATACATGGGGACCCCATGACATCGTTCGTGACATCGTTCAGCATACACACATACACATACCCCTACACACACATGGGTAGACCCATGACATCGTCCATGACATTAGAGCTGGGGCCGGTTCCAATTTTCGAAACCGGTTCCGGTTCCGGTTCTAGGGTACCGGTTCCGGTTCCGGTTCCGGTTCCGGTTCTAGCTTCCGGTTCCCGGTTCCAAGTACAAAATTTGTAGTGATAATTTTCTTTGTTATTTAACATTTGTTGTAGGCCCCTATAGGGCTTATACAATCAAAATGAAGAAGCAATAGTATAAATCAATTGGATTAAACATATCAAGCAACTGAACAACAGTTTTTCTTAATGTTTTGAATTAATTTTGATTTGTTACTGTAGAACATTTTTGGACATCTTGTAACCTACCATACCCTACATTGAAACTTTTAATATTTACTTTTGCCATAAGATACAAAATTGTTTCGACAGTTGACTGTTCAGTGGTACTGTGTATCAAAATGTTTATGATACCTGTATGGTATAACCTGAAATTATGGATTTAAAAAATGAACAAACAGCGCGGTATATATACCAAGAGCGCCTACCAACCCAAAGAAATCTTAAAAGCAGGAAAACATTTCAAAAAATTATAAGAATTGCTTAAAGCTAGTTTTAAATTTATTTTAAAAACTACAGTCGCTTCCGAACGATGTTTCCAGAAATTTAAAATGTAGCTAAGATATTTGAAAGAAAGGAAATATTAAAATTTAATTTAGTGCTCTTTCACTCAGACACACCTCTATGAATGTAGGTATTTAGTTCCTAACAACAGATTAGTTATGCCGACGTCTCTTCTATTTATGCACCTTCACTTACGAATTTTTGAAAAATAGGAAAAGGAGTACTAGCAGTTTTCAAATGTTTCTGCTCCTGCAAAATTTAAATTGTTCTTCGCAGATAATGTTGGCTCCAGCTTATATCCAAAGAATATATAATTGAAGGCGTTTTAAAAGAAGCTGCGTTTTGGAAGCAAAAGTAACGAAATTAATTAAAATAAAACTATTACAAACCTATATTCATTCGAATGTTCTCACCAAAACTTACAACTTCAAAGTATTCTTCGATCCCTTGCGGTTTAAGTGATAATAAGGAAAATTGGATTTCACAGCTTGTTTGATTTTGGTTTGGTTTTCGAGTTTGGTCTCTCTGCTCTGCAGCATCTCTGCCTAAGCACAGCAATGAAGATACGAAATTTTGAACATTGCGGCTAGATTCTTATGAACACGGATTCCTCTCAACTCATTCCAGCAATTAAAAAGCGTCTTTACGCACATTTTTGAGAAAACTGTTCAGAGAAATTTTTAAGTTTTGTGTTTGGTAAATTTTGTTCGGGAGAAATATATGCGTCCAAGCTTGAAGCTTTTGGCGAAATTCGGACAAAGTTTACATTTTCTGAAAATATTGAGCTTTTTTGTTCATTAAGCAATTTCCAGAACAAATAGCCCTCGGTAAGCGCTTTTTGTAGCGTGAGCTGTGATCGCTCCTTAGCTTCCCACACGTCGAGAAATCAATCCGTTTAAAACTTGTTTTCGTGTTATCGCATGTCCAAGTCGGGCATTTGTTGTGACACTGCCGTACTCTGCAAACTTGTAGTAACTTTAAAATTATTAAATTTAAGCAAGCTTTAACATGATTTAAAAATTATCGTTGAAGTCCAAAAATTGAATAAATTTAGTGTCGTTCAAAGTTTGCTGCATGTAACTACCATCAATATCAATACATTTTGGTCATTCTAGATTCAGTTTAGCTCGAGTCGAAATCCTGCAACAAATGCAAAAACCTTCCGTATTAATATATATTAAAGCAATTAACTAAGTGAGAATAAACAAATATTTAGAATATTCGTTCATCGAGCTATTCGTTAAGTAATCTTGAAATGTAAACAACTATTCGAATCCTGGTATGTAGCAATCGCCGATTTCGAATTATAAAATTCGCTAATGATTCTACATTCGTGCCAACGCAGTTCTAGCTTCAGCTTCAGAGACAAGAGACTCATGAATCAGAATCCAATGCTGCTGGCCCAAAATCCAACTATTCCAAATTTGACATTTTGGAAAAATTTTAGTTCAAGCTCAATTTTTGAGCCTGGAACCGGCCGGTTCCAAATTCTACCGGTTCCGGTTCTAAAAATCCTTCCGGTTCGGTTCCGGTTCCGGTTCCAACCGGTTCTAGTGGAACCGGCCCCAGCTCTACATGACATCGTTCGTGACATCGTTCAGCATACACACCTACACATACCCCTACACATACGTGGGCAGCCCCATGACATCGTTCGTGACATCGTTCAGCATACACACACATACACATACCCCTACACACACATGGGGACCCTCATGACATCGTTCGTGACATCGTTCAGCATACACACATACACATACCCCTACACACACATGGGTAGCCGCATGACATCGTTCGTGACATCGTTTAGCATACATACACATACACATACCCCTACACACACATGGGTACCCTCATGACTAAGCATGGGCACGAATATCGAATAATTCGATATACGCGAATACCGACAATATTCGAATAGTAGTTTACTATTCACGAATAGTTAACGTATAATTCGACGAACGAATATTCGAACTATTCGAGCGAATATTCGAATTATTCGAACGAATATTCGAATTTTTCGCAAATTTCTAAGTAACTATTCAATATTTAGACGAATTTTCGAACTTTTTCCTGACTTCTGCATTAAATTTTGACTGAACCCACAAAGAATAGATTATATTGTGTGCACTAAACTTGCAAGGATTTTTAACCGTTTTGTCCTAAATTTTTTCTACATGCACACTCGACTTACATGATGGAAATGTTTCATCTATGGCAGTTTTTAGTTGGCCAAATATTTATTGCACTCTACGGGCCACGTTGGATTCTCGAGACTCCAGCACATACATATTGTTTCAGTGTTGGAGCATTTCCAGTAAAATTGTGTTCCACCAAGACCATTCCACTATGCAGACGCAGACCACATAAAAACCATGACGATAATTTGCTGATACCATACGCTCCCAGAAGGGTTCTTGAGCATATTCATAAAATTTCAGCATTTAAAGATGCATGCTAATGCGAATTAAGACTTAGGAATTGTCGGTTTTGAAATTCGAATAATTCGCGAATTATTCGAATATTCGAATAATTCGAATTATTCGCGAATTTCGAATACTACGAATAATTCGCGAATTATTCGAATAGTACCCCGCGAATAGTAACGAATATTCGAATACTAGTTTTACTATTCGTGCCCATGCTTACTCATGACATCGTTCGGGACATCGTTTAGCATACACACATACCCCTACACATACACGGCTACCCTCATGACATCGTTCTTGACATCGTTTAGCATACATACATACATACATACACATATCCCTACACATACATGGGCAGCCCCTTGACATCGTTCAGCATACATACACATACACATACCCCTACACACACATGGGGACCCCCATGACATCGTTCGTGACATCGTTCACTTAACACACATATATGCACATATACACAGAAACACAAACAAACAAACAAACAAAAAACAAACAAACACGTGGCATCGTTCCCACAACACACACATACAAACATAACAAACAAACAAACAAACAGTTTATTCAGTAAGTCACAAAAATTTATGTACAATAATAAAAACGTTTACTGAATAGGACAACACAGAATTGTACAGACAATTACTTACGTGCGCCTCAATATAAAACGTGAACGTTATTGAGAAAACATATATACGTGCATAATATTAACAAAACTGCATAAAACAGAATAAAACTCAGTCAGTCAGCCTTAAAAACCTTACAAAACACCGATATATCTGTATCTTTCAATTTTTGTTTAAAGGATTGCAAACTAGTAGCATTTACGGTTTCTCTAGGGAGAGAATTCCAGACATTAACAACCCTGTTACCGAAAAAATGCTTTTTCTCGTTTCTACGACATGGAGCTGCCTGCAACATAAGATTATGACCCCGTAAACCCAAGTCACCCCTAAACATAACATAATCCGTAAGGTCAACTTTATCAAGTCCATTCACTAAACGATAGCATTGACAGAGGTCAGCTTTAATACGGCGTGATTCCAACGTTTCAAGACCTAAAGTTCGCAGTCTTTCGTAGTACGATTTATTTCTTAAACCGGGAATTCTTTTCGTATACCGCTTTTGGACATTTTCGATCAAAATAATATCCTTTTTAGTGTAAGGAATCCAAACAGAGGAATTATACTCGAGGAGAGGTCTGACATACGTTACAAACATAGCCACCAAAAAAGCCCAATCCCGAGAATTAAAACTCTTAAAAATTATGTTTGCACGAGTCGATGCAGTAACATGGACTTTTTCACACTGCTCAGAAAACGTAAGCTTATTATCAAAGATGACACCTAGATCTCGAATACTGCCTACGCAGGGGATACCAACATTATTAATTTCATAGTTTCGACCAGGATTATTGAAACCAAAATGCATCATTACACATTTTTCCAGAGCGACTTTTAACTGATTTTCCTTTGCCCACCTAAAAACACCATCTATATCTTTAAGAAACTTCTCATAGTCAGCAGCAGTCTTACAGGGGAGATACAGCTTAGTATCGTCAGCATATATCTGGATTTTGCTAAACTCAACCCGATTTACAACATCATTTATATACACCAGAAACAGTAAGGGACCCAAAACACTACCTTGTGGGACTCCACTCAATACTTGTGCCGGTTGTGAATCAATACCCCCCACTGTCACTACTTGAGACCGGTTTGACAAAAAGGATTTGATCCAATTAATAAATTTAGTAGGAATCTTGTACTTTTTCAATTTGAAAATTAATTTTGAGTGACTAACCGTATCGAACGCCTTACTAATATCAATGTACACTGGTCCCCCATGACATCGTTCGCTTAACACAAATATATACACATATACACACAAAGAAACAAACACACAAAACCTTCAAATGTGAAAAACTGGGGGGGGGGAGCAAACGTATGCCACATGCTCTTCCAGCACACATCACATTAACGTGCTCGTACACGCTACACATTAGGATGACACACCTGCCCCACTAATGTACATACCTTCTCACTCCAACTGACATCACCCACCTCCCTGCCATCGCATGGAAGGGTGACCAACTTTCTGAAAGAAAGTGTGCGTTCACGTAATTCCAGAAATTCTGTTGAAAAAGTTGGACTAAAAGGATATCCTATTTTAACGGTCAGATTAGTTGCGCGAAAGGTAAAACCAAAGCTTTTATCTGTTAATTGATATCCACAGAAGAACGCACGCACCAATATTTCCTTCTTTACCGTTTTAGTATAAGTTTCAGAAAAGGTTTGAAAACAGCCTTTTTCCAACTCTAAACCGTCTATTGGTTACGTGTGCCGCTAATTGCGGCCATGTAAGCCTTGAATAAACCGTTGAATAGACTTTTCAACGCGAGCTAAGCGAGTACAGCGAAGATTTGCAAACGATAATACCGCCACAGCTTCTCATTATATATACAGCCCAAACTTTACTCTTCAAAACTAGTGTAACCTACAGTGAGCGTCCAAGGCCCTACCTTACGACTGCAGCGAATGATTTAGGTCATAGACAAAACCAATCTAACCCTGGATTGCAGCAAGTAAGATTACGACTAACTGCTGATTAGCTGAAGTGTACTGTACTTGTACTGATTTCCTATTCAAAACTGGACTTAGCTCTCAGTTAATCCGCAGTTAGGCGTAATCTCATTTGGTGCAATACAGGGTTAGACTAATAGAGTGATACTGGCCCCATGGCCTATCGCCTTGTTAGGAATCTCACCAGTAAGCTGGCTTTATCCTACAGGGGGGGGGGGGGGTGGAGGGCCCCCCCAGAAATTCGTCCCCCCGACTTGGGTCGCCCACCCAGGATTCGGGCCTTCCCCCCCCAGAACTCTAAAATGCCCGGAAAAATAGGGTTTTGAGGGTAAATTTTGAAAAAATTTTCCGGCTTCGCCGGATTTTTTTACCCATGTTTAACTTAAATTTAAGTTAAAAATAATTTTTTAGCTCAGCAGCAAACAATAGCTACGGGACCCTCCCAGAAATTTTTTCCTAGGAAAAAGCCAGGTAAGTAGTTTGGACAGAAACTTGTTTGGCCAATTTCAGTCTAACTTCAGCACTTGAAGGTTTTAGACTGCTATTTCGCTACTCTGAAAGGGGTAATCATCAAATTACATTAAATCTTAAATTACATATATTTCAATAGTGAACTCTGACTTAAACTGAAATTGTTGTGCTGCTGACTTTTAACAAATTTTCGTCAGAATTTGAAAATTTTTTCGGATAGCCGACTAAAATCGCGTACTAAAACAACACTATTTGCTTTGAACCTACCTACTTTTTAGCCCTGATCTTCATAAAAAGTTGTACTAGAGTAAGATTAGAACTACAATTTGTAATGGGAACTATTTCATAGCTGTGCCTTAGGTTTACCCCAACATTACGAGCGTTTAATGTGTTCACAATAAATCAAGCCAAACAATTACACAATTCCATGAAATAAAAACCTTCCACAAAACCATACCACGCATCTACTAAAATAAGGTTCTTTCCTACTTCAAATCACTATTAAATCCATAAAATGCAGAATTTACACATCAGGAATTTTGAAAACTCTTCGCTTAGAAGCAGTTTAGGAAAAAGCAAATAACATTCAAACATCAGAAATCACAACAATCAAGAGTGCATAATTGCACTATATATAAGAAGAAGAGTAAGCCACTAGAGGGCTCCTCTTGGCATGGCATTCCTTCTTGGCATTGCGTAACGGTGCTCAGACCACAATACGCGAATGTTCCTCCGTTTGGTGGGGGGTAGCTCTCTTCGACAAAGCATACCCCCCCTCCGTTTGGTGGGGGGGGGGGTAGCATAAAAGAGGTCCCCGTTTGGTGGGGGGTAGCCAACAGCCAATCAGATTGCAGAAACCCAATCCCCGTTTTGTGGCGGGGGGGGGGTAGAGCAGAGGATTACGGTAGTTTTCGTTCTATTTGAAAATGGGTCCCCGTTTGGTGGGGGGGTATGCAAATGGGGTCCCCGTTTGATGGGGGGGGGGGCAGGCAAAAGAGGTCCCCGTTTGGGGGGGGGGGTCGCCAACAGCCAATCAGATTCAGCCGATTTCAGCCTGACTTGGCGACCCACCCCCCAAACGGGCACCCCCTTCTGCCTACCCCTCCAGCAAACGGGGATCCCTTTTGCATACCCCCCCCCCACCAAACGGGGAGGGGGTATGCTTATCGACCCCCAACTAAATGGGGGAACATTCGCGTATTGTGGGTATCGGAGCACCGTTACGCAATGCCAAGAAGAGAAGCCCTCTAGTGGCTTACTCTTCTTCTAATATATAGTGCAATTATGCACTCTTGCAACAATTATATACAACAGTAAGAGCAACATAACATAGACCAGAACCAGACATTGTGTCCTAAAAACGATTCAAAACGATCAGACAGCTAAAACAGAAGCAAGATCTATGTAACAGCATGAGACAGTAACAACAGACAAAATGAAGTACTTAGCAAAAACTATAATACAAAAGTTCTCCACCCACCCATCCCTACATTCAAATAACATCTCAAAACAAAAAATCAAAAATCAAAAAAATGTCAACCTTTCAACGAGACCAACTCCGATTCTAATAAAAGTGGACAATTTACGGTCCAAGCTTCAATATCCAAAACCCCCTTTCCTCGCCACCCACACTAAGGACACGACCACAAGTACAAATTGTGATACAAAGCCACAATTCTAAAGCGGTATCGTTTATTGGCCTATATCTTCGTTAAGCGGCAGCAGTATTTTCGGAATTTGTGGGATTATCCGAACTGGCTGAATCTTCCACGGATGAGGATTCGGTGGTCGGACCGGGCTTCGGCAAATCAGCACGAGGCCTTCGAAACAGAAGAACATGTGGTTCTAGAAGTATTAAATAACAGTAATAATATCGTATAAATATCTGGATATCATAGAGTATTTATCTCACAGGTTATTTCGTAAATTAAGTAACAGTCTTTCGAGGCCAGACGACAAGGAAAAAAGAAATTTCCCGGAGTTCACAGGACATTTCATGAAAACCAGAGTGCGGACTCAAGGCACTGATAGAAGCGTATTCCAGGAAATGTTTTTGGGGACACCGGAGCGGGGGCATGCCATTTGGGGAGATTTCAAAAAATTTTCCCAGAAGAATGCTTCAAAGCGACAATTGCAATAGCATCCAAAGAAAAAGTTAGTGTTTAGCGCAAAATGCGTAAAGAGACTTCATCAGGCTACTTCTTACAGCGTATATACAGAGGGGAGGGCAAGGGGCCCCCTCCCACCCCAGTGATTTTTCGGGTGGCCAACTTTTAGCAAAAAATAAGCCACGCAAATGTTCAAAAAGTTTCCTGCCTTAAAAATGCCGTTTATATATACTGATTCTTAAAAATGGCAAAAAATCTCTGGCGACGTCGGAATTTTTTGAATTTGGAATATTGCATAAATCCATATAGTATACTGGGGCCTGGAAACTGGGGGTCCAAATAGAAAATTTTCAAAAATTTTCTCAAAAATTTCAATTTTGCAATAATTTTTGATACGTATACAAACGTTGTCGTAACTATCCTTGTTTTTATTCATATCGGCTGGAAAACAAACTATTTGTAACACTTTTTGATTTTCGAAAATTCAAAATTATGGTCAAACAATCTCAAAAATTTACAAAATTTTGCTAATTTTTGGCTCCGGCCGGTACCGTGGCTAGGCCATGGTGCATCCATTGTTTGCAAATTATATTCACAACCAAGGAAAGTGTTGAAGCTAAGTGAACAACTTAATTTAAATAAATTTAGATAATAATTATAATACTAATAAAAACAAAATTCTTAAAGTACTCTGTATTTTTGGACAAGAGCTCATATTTCACAGGTACTCCTGCAAAATTTCGCAGACGGATAAATTATTTATTTTGACAACACATTTCTGCATAATGTAGAAAATGCTACAGCTACTATTAAATACAATATCTTAAAAAACCTGGAGCAAACCTATGCATGTCATAGTTCTTTTTTGCGGGGTGGGGTGGTGATGGAACATGGAAACCAAAAATTTAACGTTCTTAGGCTAACTCAAAAATTTTTGCGGATTTTAAATTTTCTGGAAAATCGAGCCAGGACTCAAGGGTCACCGGGTCAAGCCTAAATGTAAGAAATTAAATTGTCACTTCAGCACCTGAGACCCGAGACTCGAACCCACGACTTTCGGATAAAAGTTCCGACGCTCTGCCAACTGAGCTACCGAGGCTACAGTCGCACCAAGCTAGTAGGAGTTCGTATCCAAACTGAAGTGACAATGAATTAATAATGCGTTACGTATATATACAAAATATGTTATGACCCCGTTCCATCACTGATTTTGACCCCTCAAAAACTATGGCATAGCTGTAACAACAAATAAGTACGTATAACAGCTTGCTTACCAGGCAGATGAATTAAATAGTGAATCCAACCGGGAGACTGTTGAATTCCCACATTCCTCCATTCAGTCTCTGTCAACAGATGAGTCCGCGGAATCAGCTTGGCAAATTCCTTGGGCAGGGTCACACTTCTGAAAAAATGAAATGAACGATGATATAAACAACAAACTTCAGTCAATCAACTTCTAATCAACACAGACTAAAGCCTAAAATCTGTTTTTTACCATAATTTCTTGTCTGAAATATTGCTACCCATATGATGATGAGCGATACGTTAAGCATACCGCCGAAATCGACGCATATGAATGACCTCAAACTCATTCGTTCGAAATTCGTTGAAATAAATTGACATTAGTTGTTCTAGTGTTTTCGGAGCATTTATGATTTCAGTGAACTTTTGGCCACGTTAGCTTAGCCAAAGCAAACAGGTATATATATAAATAACCAAACTCAGGCATTTAACGTGCCGCGAAAATTTGTGAAGTCCAAATGCTATTATTTTGAGCTGTTCACATAAAAGAGAGAGCGCATTAATTAAACTTGCTACGTGGAAGACTTTTGAGCAATTAAGAACCATTTTTGGGAGTTTGGCAGCAAAAACAAAAATGTTTAATCGCTGGCAAACATGGCAAAGATAAAGTGATGCAACGGTGTGTCAGGTTCCGGCCGAACCGGGGCCAAGAATTAGCGAAATTTTGTAAATTGTCAACATTTTGTGACAGAAATGGCGTACGTAAGTCAAAATAGGCCAAAGTGGTACAAATCGTTTTGTGTGCCCACTGATTTGAATGAAAACAAGATATTGTTAACGTTTGTAACCTAGATACCAAAATTATCGAAAAATTTGAATTTTTGAAACATTTTCAAAAGTTTCAAATGTTCCAGGCCCGAGACCAAGCTGTCCCCGGCCCCGATGGTGTATCCCTCGTAAAAGTTAACCTATGCATACATACCTGTACTCATAGACATCGTCGAAATACTTCTCACCATACTGAAGTTTATTGACATCAACCAAAACCATTTGGATGACTTAAAGCTGCATGAAATAAACAGACACAGGTAACAAATGCTCAGCACATAAGAGGATCATACTGTGTGTTAGCTAGTGACATATATATGTCGCAGTAAAGTAGTACATTTAGTGATGTACTACATCACTGGAAAATTTCAGTGATGTACTACATCACTAGTCAAGTTGTACATTGGAGGTTAAAGGCCTCAAATGTACAACTTGACTGATAAATTTCAGTAATGTAGTACATCACTGAGTGAGTGTCAGAGATGTAGTACATCACTAAAACGTTTTCAGTAAACCAGTACATTTTTGCCTACCTACGTCCTCTTAGCTAATTTTAATTTTATTTTTTAATTTAACTGCTAAGCTTTGTCATTTATATTTTTTAGTTTTTAGTTTGTCAAACTTTGTCAATTTTAATATGCAATAGTACAATCAGTCAAATTTCCCTCAGTATTAATTGCACTTGCACTGTGTGATTGACAAAATGACGAAAATGACAAAGCTTAGCAGTTAAATTAAAAAATAAAATTAAAATTAGCTAAGAGGACGTAGGTAGGCAAAAATGTACTGGTTTACTGAAAACGTTTTAGTGATGTACTACATCTCTGACACTCACTCAGTGATGTACTACATTACTGAAATTTATCAGTCAAGTTGTACATTTGAGGCCTTTAACCTCCAATGTACAACTTGACTAGTGATGTAGTACATCACTGAAATTTTCCAGTGATGTAGTACATCACTAAATGTACTACTTTACTGCGACATATACAAGGGCAAGGTCATTCTCCACAGGGTGTACCAGAAAGTACTCTGCGCGGTCCCCCTGCGCAAAGTGGGAGGGGGCACCGGGGAAAAGCAACGCCAAGGGATATCAGCTATCGCGATATTGTATAAGTATCCGCAAATATTATGCAGCCCCATCTTGGAGTTTCCAGGCCTCGGACATGGCGATTTTGGAAAAGTAGGAAAAAAGTAGGAACAATTTTTCAAAAAAGTAGGAAAAAGTAGGAACAAAAAGTAGGAATTATGACAAAAAAGTAGGAATTTTCAGGATACATACTAGATTTTGCACGCAAGTTATCTAATTTTGCCTTCAACAAAACAGTATTACGCAACAAATTTCATTTTTGACCGAAAATCGCCTAAGTCCCGACCCTACCCCACCATAGCACTCTGCAGCCAGTTTGAGCATGCAGTTCTATGACAAAAGTTGCTCAGCTCGCTTAGGGCTTTCATTTGGTACCAAATTTGACCACTTTTGAAAAATTTTATTTTGGACCATCTGACCCCTTCTGACCCTTCAGACGGTCAAGTGGAGCCAGCCCAGCAAAATGGGTGCGTTGACAGCAAAACGAACACCGGAAATGAGCTGGACGCACCAGAAAACCCCTATAGAGAAAGTTTTGAGAGGCCAAGTAGAGCCTAGTATGGACCTCCAGGAAACGGTTGCCGACATGACCCTCCAGACTTTGGAACCACCTCCGTGGGAAATCCGATGAACATGGACCGGACCCCATCAAATGGAGATCCCCACAGGTGTCCCCTGGCATCCGTCTGGTCAACGACGCAAACGGGTTCCAACCTCCCGGGGACACGGCATAGCCGTGTCGGATCAACACTGAAGCATCCGGAGTCCTTAAATTATGCTACCGAGCGGTGTGGTCTGTTCCCCCATATCTTTTTCCTGACGGATGTTCCGATGTGTGGACCTGCCTGTCGAAGACGTGTGCTGGACTGCTGGTTGCAGACGTGCCCTCATATGGCTTCTAAGCTGACGAGCCCGGAACAACAACAACCCTCCAGACGGCAAAGTGGAACCATCCCAGCAAGATGGATGAGTCGAGCGGCAAAACGGACACCGGAAATGAGCTGGGCGCACCAGAAAACCATTATAGAGAAAGTTTTGAGAGGCCAAGTAGAGCCTAGTATGGGCCTCCAGGTAGCGGGTGCCAACATGACCCTACAGACGGCAAAGTGGAACCAGCCCAGCAACTTGGGTCAGTAGGGCAATAAACTTGATAGCGGGAGTCAATTCTCCGTCCGCAAAAACCTTTGCACGCAAGATTTGAGCCTTTCAGGTCGCAAAATCAGCGAAAAAACTAAGTTCAAAGTTGGAACCAAAATTCACCAACTTTGACAGGCCAGTACCCAAAAATTACGCTCAGGGCCGGAAAATCATATAGCAATTGAACGACCCTGATATATGTCCTATTCAGCCATATAGGCAGTATTGCCCCATATATGAATCATATTATGATTTATTAGATATAAATATTATTATTATAGCCCAGTCTGACTTCTTAAGGTGACATAAGCCGAGTTTTGATTTTTTTACCCGACGGGAGTTCCCCCTTCATCTATAATAGTTACCTCACAAATTTCATCTCATGTGGACAAGTTATCCGGAACTGGACCTGGAAACTGGTAGGCAAATTTTAACCAGACCCCGCCCTTTAGCTGAGCTAACGACACGTAGCCAAACAGTAATCTGCCGAAAGATTTATATACAAATTTTTGTATTTTATTTATATAACATTGAAACTGGTAAAAACTGATGAAACTTAGCTGACTGATGCTAAAAAATTTTAGTGTTTGATTATCTCACTTAACATTGTCAGGAACATCGAAAAACTAAATGCAGATTATCAGTCAGCGATTTTTCGGGCAATTTTCTGTAAAATCTGGCAGATTTCGTCTTTCAGAGGAAAAAAGTAGGAAAAAGTAGGAATTTTCGACCTAAAGTAGGAAAAAAAGTAGGAACACACGAAAAAGTAGGAAAAAAGTAGGAAAAGTAGGAACTGTCCGAGCACTGAGTTTCCTACTCCTTTTTTACTCATTTCATTGAATGCAATGTGCCCTCGCGTTGTTGTAGAATTGAAATAAGAGGTAGTTTTCTTTAATCAGGACTGGTTTCTCTGAGTATATACAAGTGGGAAAAATGCCCTAGACGGGCATGCAATGGCTAGAATAGGGAAAGGAGGGAGGGCGGAAAAATGCCAATAGATTTTACAGTCGGCGCTGAAAATGATAGAAACTAGGTTCAGCGCCGAATAGGGAATGCAGTCGGCGCTGAAAATGAAAGAAACTAGGGTTCAGCGCCGAATAGGGAATGCAGTCGGCGCTGAAAATAATAGAAACTAGGGTTCAGCGCCGAATAGGGACGGCTGTCGGGTCATGTTGCTGCGTGGAACAGGCACTTTCTCCGTCCATCCTATTCGCGTGAACTGCTCAGCACGAGTCGCTTAAAGGCGAAATTACTATACATTTGTACAGCGCAAACAGCTCAGCCCTTGGTAATGGACAGTAAAACTTCAAAGTATGGATCTGTTGCTCAAACTATAAAATTCATAGCCGCTTTTTAGCTTAGACATGGGGCTTCCAATCACACGGCTACGAATAGAAAGACGTTGATAGACCTACTTTTGATAGAACTCCTTTCTATACTTACTACAACGGCTTTATTTATTCTTTATGTATTATTATTTATTTACTAAAACTGAATTATCGTGAAAAACAGAAACAGTAATAATAAATTATTAGAAACTATTAAAACTGTCATTCGTAACCGACCACCTCGCTACGGTTGGAACTATTATTAGTAAAGGTATATACATCTCAATTTATTCTCCACATACATGCGCAGCTCGAGGTAGCATAAAAAATAGGACACATTTTTGATCAGGAAATTAGCCAATAGGAGCTCGCCCACGTACCATTTATCATCACAGAATCCATATATATACATTCATCTGAACTGATTCACAGTGCTCTAA
>JASAND010024078.1:0-16267 GCA_030248195.1 Trissonchulus latispiculum
TATACGTAATAATTTCATAACTCAAAAAGATATACCAATTACATAGATTGTTACAACTACGGAAATTATGTCTACCTGTTCTAGCATTATAGGGTTCTGTTTCATGAACATCCAAGGCAGCTGCTTTAATACGACCATCTTTGAGGGCAGTTGCCAAGGCGGACTCATCAATCAAACCACCACGGGCTGTGTTCACAAAAAAAGCACCAAAAAATCCAAATAATCCAAGTCAATCTTTTCAATTGAATAAATGCAAAAAGGAGGTCCCTCAAATGCTAACCGTCAAGAAAAGTTACAGCCGAACTCCGGAAAACTGAGTTTGTAAACTTCCTACTGAATTAACAAACAGCTGAATCGGCCAAGGTATTCAGATTCAGTTATTTGGCCGCCAAGACACCCATACAATTTTTCTGAAAATAGATAAGATTTCGCTTCCCCTTGGAAGCCCTTTGCGAATCAGAAATACATCAAGAAATATTTGTCTTTCAGTCATTTCAGGACAGAATCAATACATCAATCCACTGGCGAAAACCATGTATCTACAGTAAGCATGTAATATATGTCCTCTACTTCACCCTACTCTGCTCTACGTACCAGGTCGCATCTGCTTGATGGTATAGTCATTGATAAGGTGATGATTTTGATCAGTCAAAGGGCAATGGAGGGAGACACAGTCGGCCGCATACAGGAGTTCCTGGAGGGAATCAACTCGAGTAATGCCAAGGCTTTTGTCAACCCCGTCCTTCACAAACGGATCATAGAACATAACCGTGAAACCGAACACTTTGGCCCGTAAGGCCACAGCTGTTCCAACGCTTCCTAAAATAACAGGAATCCAAGAAAAGGGAACTCTTATAGGTGTTCTCGTAAAACTGAAATTTCTGCACAACAGGCAGAACGTGACTAACGTGGGTATGCAGAGTCTGAGCGAGCACCATGCTTTCTCTAGTCTCCACAAAATGTTACCACGTAATCGCGAGCTTTGAATCGTGGATAACTCTTAGCTAAGTGCGCACGCCGGGAAAACGGGGGAAAACGTCGCCAGTCTTCCAATGTTTGGAAACTTTCCAAAAACATTCTTCATCCATCCATTCAAACATCAACATAAATTCGCAAGAACATCACTAAATACATGTCAAGAGTAGATGCCGATGTTACATCCGATGTATCGGCTTGTTCCCCTCCATAAATTAAGTCCCCCCCCTTCACCCTGCCCTATGTATGGGGTCGAAACAGAAATGCGGGCCGGTGCTTGTGTATTTTGTACACAAGCGTATATTCCCCGGTGCTTGTGTATTTTGTACACAAGCGTATATTCCCCAAAGTTTAACACGCAAGTATACTAACATAGACCAGATCCCCGTTTGGACGCCGTACATGTATAGGAAGGTGTCAAGGGGACCCGATTCATGGGGCGGGGGTCAGCCTGTAGCGTGCAGAGGATGTAACAGGCTTACAATACATGCAGTATGATGCTTGTCATACTCTTGTGTATATATTATGTCCTCTTGATAATACACGTATGCAAATCAAGATGTACAGGTTTAAGCCTATACCTAAGCCAATCAATCCTAGCGTTTCACCGCGTATCCTGGTAGCGCCCTGGGCAACATCCCGGATTTGTTCTGGTCCCAGGAACTGACGACCCTCCGATACGGCCTTGGCCATCCAGAATGTTCGTCGATAGAGATTCAGAATTAAGCATAAAGTACTGTCAGCCACCTCTTCCACCTCTACACCAGGCACATTACAAACAGCAATTCCTGTAAATAAATAAATAAACAGTAAATAAATGGTCAAACAAGCAAACAAACAAAAACAAAGACAGGTCAACTCAGACTTGTATTTGTGTTAATGAATACACAGATATAAGCAAGCAAAATGAAAGGAATGTGTACCGACTATGGCTTCTCAGAAACAGAAAATAATAAGGCATAAGAGGCCGACTATTTTTACAGACGCTTCATCGTTTCTGAGTTAGTCGTAATATGCGCATACGACTGCTACATACAGGGCAAGAGGATATTGAGAATCGTAACGGGCACAAACCTTTTCTCGAAATTTACGTATATAATGCATATTTATGAAACTCCTGGGGGGAGTTTCATAAAAATTCTGCTCGCATGCGAGTACAGCATGCTAGTATTTGCAAGCCTAGTTCGAGTTCCATGTGCAAGTGTTTCATAAAAATTTTTAGGAACTCGACAAAACTCAGCTGCGACTCTGCTGCTGCTACTAGTACTGCTAGTGCGAGTTGCAAGCATGCTAGGCTCAGTTTTACTAAAAGTGATGATAATTCTTTAAAAAATCCTATCCTTTCTTTCTCTAAAGGAAACCATTTAAAATTTTAGGACAGCACTAAGAACATTCTTGACGTCACGTTGTAAAAATTTCCAAACAAAGGTTTTAAAATCGCAAAAGTTATAGCAGATTTTCTGAATGTTCTCTAGTCAAAATTACCTAGAGAACTAGACAGCTGCTAGTAGCGGAGTAGCCTGCAATAGCCGAAGTTTTATGAAACAGGTGCTAGCAGGCAGCGGTTATATCGACTCGCTCTTGACTATCTACTAGACTCGCAACTCCAGTGCGAGTACAAGCTCGACTGTAAAACTTTTATGAAACACATTTGCGACTCGACTCGACAACTCGCAGTCTAGCTGTCAAGTTGAGTAGGAAAAACTTTTATGAAAATGCCCCTGGTATTACGTGGCAACTTCTCCCCGAATTCGCTACATAAACATGTACATGCATGTATGTACATCCTTTAACATGTTTAACGTTCAAGTAACATGCATAACGTTAGTTACCCATATCGCCAGCAGCTTTAATATCAATGTTATCAACGCCCGATCCAATTCTGACAATCAATCGCAGTGCTTTGAACTTTTCCAGATCATCCCTGTTCAGGGTGATGGTGTGCCACATGAGAGCGGCCACGGCTTCGTTCAAAACCTGAACGTCAAATGACAACAAACTGTAGCACCAAAAGCAATAACAATGGTTTCCAAACCCAGTTAGACAAATAAATATAAGACTGGCTTACTTACTAAATATAACACTGGCTTACTTCTTCTGGACCACAAGTTATGGAGGGGCTCGAAGAAGCCCCCCCAGTGTTTTTTGCTCAAAAACGCGTGTAATTACACACTTTTTTCTGGAAAATAGCAAAAAATATTTGGCGACTGTGTAACATTACACAAAAATTTTGGACGAATTTTGCCTAATAGTCGGAACTTTTTCGAATGAGCATTGATTTGAAAGTCACACATATTTAACCGTTTATTTCTGGCGGGCTTCGCCCCCAGACTTCTATACATTGTATTACATTTAATTTTGGTGTTGCCGAAGGATTTGCTTTATCTGGACTTACCAATCCACGATTAGTTAGTAAAGACACATATATTTGTTCATTCATTATATTATATACACTTAGTTCAAATAAATTTCAGAACAGGTTTGTGCTATAGAAGGCCTTACGAGAAAAACTTTGATTTACGTTGGGCAAATCTGCCCAACGTAAATCCTGTTGCTTTTGTTGTCCTGTTGTTCCTGTTTTAATTCTCTAGCTATGTACATATATACCTATGAATGCTATGGGACAATGTATATAATTTTATTTATATAGTTTTGTCAAACTGATTTGAGTAAAGCTTCACCCACTTTTGCACTACACTATATATTTTGAGATTTCAATTTTCATTCTTTATAAAGAACCTACTTCTTAAAAATTAGAAATTATTTGTTACAATAAAAAATCTTCATGTAATGCAGAAAAACGCGAGTAAATTAGGAATTTTTATGTAGTTACACACTTTTTCTGAAAAATAGCAAAAATTTTTGGAGAGGTGTGTAACGTTACACACAAGCCGTCGGCGAAAAAAAAACACTGAGCCCCCCCCCAAACGATTGGGAGGACTCACCAAAAACTGGGGACATAGAGTTTTTAAAAGATTTCCCAACTTTTTAGGTTTCTGGTTTCTTGCGTAAAACTGCTAAAAATCGCTAAAAATAATTAATTTTAGATTGTTTTTAAGCCCAAATAGCCGAAAAGGCGAAGCCGGAAAAATTTGCGGAAGTTTAGGGTAAAATAATGGTATAATTTGACAATTTCTCGGCGACAATATGGGGGAAGGTCGACATTTATGGGAGGCTTTTACGGGAAGCCTCGAATGGTGGGGAACCTTCCGAATGGGGAGGGGGGGCCGCCACCCCAACCCCCAGCAGAAGTAAGCCAGGTCTTTAAATAACTACGGAGACATTAATATTTCCGGTTTCGCCGGAATTTCAACGAAATTTTCGCTATTTTAGTGTAAAAAACTCCCAAAATTAGTCATTTTTTAGCGATTTTTGGCAATTTTTACACAAAAAAACGAAAAAATTTGCAAAAGTTTTTCAACAATATGCCCCCTTTTGCTGAGCTCCCCCCCCCCCCATCGATGGGGGGGGCAACTTTGAGCCCCCATGTCGCCCCCCTCCCTTAAATTTTGGCCTAAAAATAAGCCAGGGCATTCTGTTGCTTTTGCTACTAATCTAGCTTTTAGGCTGAATTGACTATCAAAAAATAAGAATACAACCGACAGGAAAAAGGCAAGAACTAAATGAGGTGGTAAGTCAGTTTTTAGTTAAAGTTGTGCACCTTTTCATGAATCTCTTGAGTGGATTGAGCATCACAGAATGCAACAGTGGCAATGTCCTTGAGAATGGGCATCTCAATCTGACAGTCTCGACCGTCCAGAAGGGCAACCAAAGGACGCCCGGACATGGGGCCATTCGATATACTTCGGCCACTCATTGACACTAGAATAATATGAATATACATACAGAAATATAATAACCATATGTAGGACGAAAAATAAAAAAAGGAGAAAACATTTTGTCGACAATTTCCCTTCAGGTGAACCAGCCCCTGTAAAATCTGAAACTAGAAACTTTAAACATGCAAAGGATAATAATTACCACTAACTTCTATTTCCAGTAAAGGAGTATATAATTAGCATTAAGTCTATCCGAGATGTATGCATGTCACTGTTGTTACTATACATTTATTACTATCTTAGTTTTCTTTTATTTATAATTTTGCTTCTTTCTTACTATTCGCATAATGAGCAGCAGCAGCAGCAGCAGTAGGCGAGCCAAAAAAGTCGGTTCTGGCTAGTTTAGCAGCCGTCGGTGCAGCACAGCCAAACAGTGACGACAGAGGGTGATCCGCAAGGACGTGACTGTTGTGATGACTATTGACAGACGGGTGGGAGGCGGGCGGTCCAGCGGCCAGCGCAGCGGCAGCGGCAAACGGTGAGGAGGACGGAGTTGCGGATGAATTCCCAACGGTTCCGGATGAAGAGCCAACGGCTGCAGCAGCGACAGCAGCAGCGGCAGCGGCTATCGATAGCGGATGCGGATGATTGACAGGAGCTGTCAATGGAAGCTGGGAGGAAGGATGGTGGTGGTGCGGGTTGGCGGAGGCGGAGGAATAGAGATGGCTGCTGGGAAGATGATTGGAGACCAGAAGACTGCCAGCGGGCGGAGTCCCGGCAGCGACAGCAGCTGAGAGGGCACCTGTGAGAAAATCGACACTAAGACTGACAGAGGAACTGATCGGGGTGACTGGGGAGGGAGTTGTTAGATGTTGATGATGGTGGTGATGATGATGATGCTGAGAGAGACGCTGATGCTTGGGTCCTAGGGAGCCTCCGGAGGAGTTGTTCCCGAGAACGGCCGAATGAGAAGAGTGATGATGTTTGTTGGCTGCAGCGGCACCGGTACTGGTACGGCGACGCTCCGAGGCTGACTTGGACTCTTTGGGCGGTAGTTCAATTGACAGCGGAGGATCTATCTAAAATAATAAAAGTAGAGATAGATAGATAGATATACAAATATATACGTAGATCGCAAAGGATTACGTAACTTAATCATTATGAAATATATAATTAACAAGGCCGCACCCAGGGAGAGGGGTCATGAGGTCTAGACCCCCGTTGGGGTGACAAAATGAAACAGTTTTGCTATTTTTATGGCAAAAACAGCTATTCTTAAAAACATTTTCGCGCTAATTCACTTTTTGCTAGAAATAAATATCCAAATCTATTTTTCAGAAAAAATTCTAAAATTCTTCAACTGTTGGGAGGCTCCGCCCCCCATACTATCGTTGCAGTTGACCTGAGACCCCATCCTTTTCAAAACTCTGCGTGACGATCCTGATAATTCATATATAATTATATATTTATATAATATACAAAATCTTGCTCACTACATAGGTTATCTGAAAACGAAACTCTTGTTTCTCCACAGTCCCCTCGTCATAAACAATTACAATTGATTACGTAATATTACAAACCACGTTGTTAAAGTAACATCATATGCTGGGCTTATTCTAGTGGGGGGTGGGCCCTCCTATAAACACCTTCCCCCTCCAAAATCGCCCCCCCCCAAAAGTGCGTGCCCCTTTTCGTACCAATTTTTACACTGAAAAACCATTGAGAAGGCCAAATTGTCAAAAATTTTCCGGCTTCGCCGGAGATTTTTACTAGATTTTTGCCTATTTAAGCGTTAAATCCGCTTATTTTTGGCGATTACTAAGAAAATAGGGCAATTTTTAGCATTTTTTAGAAAAATTTTGAAAAATTTTCGGCCCCCCCCAAAATGACTCGACCTCGAGGGCCCCCGAAAGAGCCCCCCAAGAAAAATTCCATAGAATATGCCCAGAATGTCATAGCAGTACTACAGTCACAGAACACAGCCAAACTATTTTATCCTATTTCAAACGCTGGCTGACATGTTTTTGGAGACAGTCTTAATTGAAAATCGAGCGATTCTTATGGTACATTTCTGAAAAATATTGCCGAAGACGAAATAAATACATATTGAACATAAATTTGTCTACACCGCCTGCAGAAATGTATTGTGCCTACTTTCATCTCTTCCATTTGGCCCCGCGCCTACGTATAAATAAATTTGACAAATAAAAAGAAACAATTAAACGCCGCTTACATTCATTCCACATTAACAAGTGATGAATTAATAAATTCGCAATTTTTTGATAGACAAAGTTATGTTAGTAAATTGTATAGATATGCGTTATAACAAAATTAAATACAATTTGCTGAAACACTACAGTGAACCTTAAACATAAACTAGAACGTTCTATAGAACTGTATAGATACGTGGATAATGAGAGAATTATATGTCTACAGCATCAACAGTAAAATATTAGTAAGGAATAAACCAAGACCTGTCCGAAGCAGGCACAGAGTTCACCAGAAATTAAGCACTGCAGTGATTATATAACATACATAAGCTCAAACTAAACGAAACCCAATAACAGAAACACACCACGGCTTAACGACCAACTGAATTACAGATCTCGGGCGATAGTGAAACCCGAATATATATACAGAGTTCTAACGGTTTCCAGAATAGAAACTGTATGTGGAAAAGAATATATATATATATATATATATATATATATATATATATATATATATATATATATATATATACAACGTATGTACAAGCGCAAAAAAGTGTGAGGGTTGGTCTATGAAAATTAGGGTTGTGAAAGTAAAGAAACAAGCTTGAAAAATGCTAATATGAGCTGGAGTCCTTAGTAGGCTCAATTTGGCGCTCTAGGAGCTTTGAGGCGTCGCTCTGCAACTTATAACTGCGGACACTTGATTATTTAATTTATTTAGAGCTCATAATGCATGGCTCGGTTTTGCATGGTGAGATGTACAATGCCTATCGCTATCACTATTTTCACACCAACTGTCGTTTTGTCTCCGGCGCCAATATAAGCCTACTAACTAAGGACTCCAGCTCATATTGGCATCTCTCAAGCTTGTTTCATTGCATTCACAACCGGAATTTTTCATAGGCCAACACTCTTTTCCCTTGGCAAAAATTTCTGGCATGGGGAAGTCTGGAGGGTCTCCCCCGGTCTGGAGGAAGCACAGATTTCTGGGTGATTTTTTAGCAAAATGCTGAAAAATAGCTATTTTTGTTGCTGAGCTAAATATTATGCAATTTTTAGTTTTAAGCTTAGAATATCTTAAAAAGCCCTAAAACTCCGGCGAACCGGAAAAAATTGAAGTTTACCCTCAAAACCCTATTCTTCTGTTGACTTTTGAAGTCTGGGGGGACGGTAGGCCCCAATCCTGGATGGGGCGAACCAAGTCTGGAGGTGGGACCGATTCTGGCGGCCCCCCTCTACCTCCCCCTGTAGGAAAAAGCCAGGAATACGTATACACATTCAGCGCTTTTCTGCGGAGCATTGTTGTTATTTATTTCCATTCTACGTGTATAGTCAAGCGGGGAAAAACCCACTTTTTTCTTGGACCAGAACTTTCGACTGGTTTGGGCCACTGTTTTTTTTGTGTTTTTATGGTGTTTTCGCACACTTTTTTTAGAAAAACACACAAAATTTAAAAAACACACTAAAAAGCTGGGGTTTTTTTGGCAAAAATAAGTGGGGGGGGGAAGAGTGGGGGGGGAGGGGGGAGGTCCAAAAGTGGGGGGGACATAAAATGGGCTAAAAATGCCAAAAATACCGTATAAAAAGCCTGTTTTCGACATATACTGCTATAACTAAGCTTAAAGGTGCTCAAACATTAAGTTTTGGCACCAAAATAGACGATTTTTTACCAAAAATTTCCGGCGAAGCCGGAAAAAATTTGAAAATTTTGACCAAAAATCCTAAAAATTTGGCATTTTCTGGGCACCTTAGGGTGAGTGGGGGGGGGGAAGCCCAAAAAAGTGGGGAGGGGAACGAGTGGGGGGGAAGAGGTCGAGTGGGGGGGGGAACCCAACAAGTGGGGGCGCCCCCCCCGCCCCCCCCCCAGTAAAAAAAACCCAGAAAGCACACTCAAATTTTCACCTGAAGGACCAAATTTTTATTGATTTTAAGCATAATTTTTAAGTTTTTCCAAAAACTTTTGCGCCTTCGGCGCAAATATCATCTATATTCCTATTTTTACTTATGTTTGCTTTCATCTGGGCATTAGCTTTAGTGTAGCCTTCATTGTTCTAAGCAACACTGCCATTTGGGACTGAATTTCAGACCAATAGGTTCAATTTTCAAAAAATTCTCAATGTCTGGTGGGCTCCCCCCCCAGGCCCGCCATTGTAGCGCAAAAACACGTCTTCAACACAAATATTTAACGTTCAGAACATAGAAATATCGTTTATAAAGACTAAGCAAGCGATATATGTTTTGTATTTCTTCTGTAACGAGCGAAATATATATTATATAGTTATATATAGCGAAATATAGTTATAAATGCTGTAAAAACCGTTAAAAACGTGTTAATACTGCGAAAAGCGAATTTCAGGGAAAACACAGATTTTTTTAAAAACACACATTTTCTTAAAAAACACCTAAAAAGCACAGGTGAAATTTTGAAAAAACCCTGGTTTGGGCTAGCACGACTTACTATATTTAATTGGGGTTTGCCCTAAGCTTTCGAATGAGGTATAGTTTGTCTCTCTAGGCCCTGTCGTTATGGAGAAATTAAAGTTTTTCGTGTCGGGAAAAAACTCAATGCGGGAAAAAACCCATCGGCGCGGAAAAAACCCACCCGGATTTTTTGCTTGAAGCGTACCAGAACAATTTTGACGGTGCCACCTGGACCACATATAATGGAAAGAAGCTAGGTAAAGCCTATACTAATTTAATTAATAGATTCTGTTAAGCACATGTATGTGTTTATTTAAGGTTTCCTGCTAACGGTTACAAAAATATTCAATTTTGAAAAATGGGTCTTTTTCCCCGCCGATGGGTTTTTCTCCGCCAACTCTAGGTCACCCCCAGGTTGCACAGGAGGGGTTAGAGCAGTGTGGCATATATCATCATGAAGCCCAACAGATGCCCTACACATACATACTATCCGCTTTGGTCTAGGTCTTTCCAGTAGTTCAGGGTGGCCAGCCAAAGTTTGCCAAATTTCGGCACTTGGACGGACCAAAATTTTCGAAAACTTCAAAGTTCCCAAAAATTTTCAGGGAAGCAGCGGGAGCGACAATAATGCAGCCTCTAGGGTTATTTTTGATGCTCTTCAAGATAGGCTATTAAAATCCTATATAGCTCATACCGGCAAGTCCACACTGGAGGTGGGTTTTTCCCGCATATTAAAATGGGTTTTCCCCCCTTGACTATATATTTGAGACTAAATTTGGCCGTTTGCAGACATCGAGTTCAGACATAAATGCTTAAGACCCCATACATACCCCCAAATGAGCACTACATAACCAGTTTGAGTGGGCGTTTCCATGAGAAAACTGTTCAGTTCACTTAGTAATTTTATTTGGTACTAAATTGGGCCGCTTTTGAAGAATTTGATTTTTGACCTAAAATCGCCTAAAGCCGAGTTCACACTGGAGTCTTAAGTCTTTAGTTTTAAGTCTTATGTCTTTAGTCTTTACTGGATTTGATTCACACTGACGTCTTTAGTCTTTAGTCGTAAGTCTTAAGTCTTAAGAGATAAATTTATTTCATGTCCAGTCTTAAGGTCTTAAGCAAGCTAAAAACCTTAAGACTAACGACTAAAGACTGCAGTGTGAATCAAGCGAGTCTTAAGTCTTAAGTCTTTAGCAGCCTAAGACTTACGACCTTACGACTTAAGACTCAGTGTGAACCAATTTCCCAAGTTTTAAGCCCTAAAGACTTAAGACTTGCGACTTAAGACTCCAGTGTGAACCCGGCTTAAGTCCCGTCCTCCACCTCACCACAGCACTCCCCAGCCACTTTGAGTACGCAGTTCTATGGCAAAAGCTGCTCCGTTTGCTTAGTACTTTAGTTTGATAACAAATTTGTCCATTTTTGAATATATTTATGTTTGGCCACCAAACGCCTTACTCTCAGGACCCTATCCTGTACCAGCACAGATAGATGGGGAGAGTGGGCAGCAAAACGGATACAGGGAATTTGCTGCGAGCACCAGAATACCCCTATAGACACAGTCTTGAGTGACTAAATGGACCTACAGAAATTAATTGCCGCTCAAATCCTCCAGACGGAAAAAGGGGAGTCAAGCTAGCAAGATGGGTGGGCCGGACGGCAAACGGCAGGAAATGAGCTGAGCACACCAGAAAAACTCCAGGATTTTTTACCGCGGGGAGGGGCGACCCCCGAAATTGACCTCCCGCCGAAAATACCTCCCTACGAAATCACCCACTCCCGGAATTTTTGCTTTCCCCTCCCCGAATTTTTTGCAAAACTCGCCAGAGACTTTTTCGTACAAATGGCTATTTTTAGCTTTTAGCTACGATTTTTGAGAACTTTTTACTTTTCTAGATGTACAATACGCCAAAATACTAATTTTGGCTCATTTTTGCAAAACATCTCCCCCCCCCCCTTGGGGCCTGGAACCCCCTCCCAGGGAAAAAATCATAAAAATACACTGAAACCTCTATAGACAGTTTTGATAGGCCAAGTACAGCCTAATATGGACCTCCAGGAAGCGGTTGCCGACATGATGACCCGACGACAAAGAGGAACCAGCTCAGCAATGATGGGTGGATTCGACGGCAAAACCGCTTAAGGAAAAGTGCCAGAAAACCTTCGGGTGGAAGATTTGAGTTTTCCAAGTTGAATAGATAGCGAGAAATTTCGATTTTTCATTCTTCGACTTTCACCATATTTTAACTGGCCACTGTGGTAGCTGTGGAATCGATAGAGAAACGGGACTTAGCTATAAACTCGTGAAATAATATAATATTATACAAATGCGTTCCTCTCCTTTGACGTGAGATTACTCAGAGTTTGTATAATTTCAAAAACTCGTTTTAAAATATATACCGTTTGGACTAAAATATTTTTCGAAACTCAGCGAAATCGGACAAGTGATCCCAAAAATAAACCCCTGTTATTATTCACTAAGGCTGGTCTACATTCGGTTGCAGATTAAGCATAGACCATAGCAGAAACAGAGTTTAGATAAAATACAAGCAAACTGAACAGAGAGACTAGATCTGCTCAGAAAGAATAATACTAATTATCCACAGGTGAAAATCGTGTTCTCTCTCTAATATGTATCAATAGAATGCCTAAGTAATTACTGAAACGAACAATATATATACACATAGTACATAGATTGAAGCTCACACTTGACAGAGGCTGAAGATGGCTGGTTACATACTGATCAGGAAAAGGTCTACCAACTTTAGTTTTACACTGATATAGACCTTTTTAGGCGGCGCAAACAAATGAAGCCAGTCAGACCATTCAGACAAATACTACGGTTTTTTTCGTCTACCACAACTAAATCCTAATAGTTGCTACATAATGATCTCCACTGATATGGATGGATAAAACGTCTACGACAAGACTAGATTAATTCACTAGATATATGGTTAATTTAAATATCATTATTATTTATTAGTTAGATAATAGAATATCTATAAAACTATACTGTGACTATTTGCAAACGCAATTTTATTGTGTACTAAAAGGGTTAACTCAATTAAAATAACTAATTGTATAAGTTTGAGCAAGACAAAGTTTAAATTACACGGTCGTTTTCAATTTAAAATTTTTATACTGAAAATCAATTTAGGAAAACCCACCTCAGGATCCGGAACAGGAATATCTCCTTCCTTCTTTTCACCGCCGTGGAAATGAGCAGAACAAATACGAAGCTGCAAATATAAGGAAAATAAATTATTAATTATAGAAGAATTATTAATAAAGCATACACATACGCATAAACATAAATAAAAAATCATACGTACGTACGTACATAACATATAACTACCTTTCTAAAGCATCAAAGCCTAAATGAGGACAAAATTACAATTAGTCAACATCGTCTGTATATATATACGTAGTTCACACTATGAACCATTACAGGCAGAATCTCAGAAAAATCTAAAATTTATGGGTAAATATAAATTTCGAGAAATTTTGTATCTAAACTTGACTTGGTCTTATCCTTCGTTGCACAATGTACAAGCCCTTTTACAACAAACCAAAAAATAACCCAACGTAAACGAATATATATAATGATAAAAGAAGGCTGAATCCTTGGAGATAACAGAAATGGGGGAGGAGAAAAATCATCATATAAACAAGAAGTCTATGTGCCTACTCATCACATAAGTAAACTAATATAGTCCCTCGAAAAAACCGAAATCTAGACCAAGCTAACTCAAATGTGGGCTATTGGCTGTATATATATATATATATATAAGATGTAAGTTGAGCCTGGTAAAAAAATCCCTCAAGTCTCCTTCGCTCTAGCGTTGGCTAGTCAGGGGAAAATCGGAAAGGAAGGGATAACATTAAGTAAGACAACAAGAGTAGGGGCGAAAACTACTAGAAAAAGCCTAGTTTCCTGAGTTGACTGACTGACTGACTTGCTGGACTGACGCTATTCTACTAACTAAGCATATAATAGAGAGAAAGAGAAATAGACCCGTGCCTATGCTTTATGTACGTACTTCTGTCTCTCTTGCACTCTCTAAAAACCCTACTTCTGTTGCCTTTACCTTCTATCCTATAATGTACCTGATAACTATTGATTCCAGCTTTCATAGAATATATACGTATACACATGTATATATGTACAACTAACACAATAAATTATATATACGTATATACGTATATACGTCAGTATATTATGCATATAAATGGCAAGTATATAGAAGAAGCACAACTATATAGATACGCAATAAAATAGAAAATAAATGCTACATACGTATATAATATAATAAACATTGAATCTTTTACTACGTATATATACCAATATTTATTGTATATAAAATTATATATATATATACGTATATATAAATAATATATATATACATATATATATATGTACAAATGTTTTTCCTAAGTTCACAGTGTTCATCATTATTTCTCTATCCATTTTAACTATATACATCCACGTGTAACGTGTCTCCAAGTGCTACAAGAGTAGAAAGCTCTAGAACTGGAATGAACTAAAATGGAGAGAAACATAAAACGAACCTGGCGTTTTAGCTTTGGCTTTGCTTGCCTGACTTTTCTATCTCTATCAAAAATTATGCGCTACTTCTATTGAACTGAAGCTTAATCAAATCAAGCTAACACCAACGTACGAACCTAGCCTAGCCTCGGCTATAAACAGAACCAAAAACTGACTCAATTTACCGAACCACATTAGCATAGCATAAGTACGTATATATGTATGTACAAGGTTGACATTTGTGGGAGCTTTTGGACTTTGAAGCACAAACACTGTTAAACTTTCAGAAAAAACAAAAGCGCAGAAACATAAATTATAAATTTTTGCTGAAAATATCTTACTTGTATCAATTTAATTTCATTCAAACTTTCTATCAGTTTAAAATTACAAAAAATGGAGTTCTTTTTATATTATATATATAAGTTATAAGTAATCTACGAATGCCTTTAAATAGAATCAGATAAATAAAAAATAAGCTAACAAAATGCTAACGAACGCTGCAAACTATGTATATACAGTTTTTCTATAGGCTAATCTAAATTGTCTAGTGGGGGGGGGATTGCAGATCATACTACCAAATAATACGTATATAACTACGTAACCACTGCAACACCAAACTATCTACGTATATATACAATATATGCCTATTGTATTACGTTCACGTGACTACAAAAACTACAGACAAACAGAACAGAAGACAACAACAATAACAACAACTATAAAAATATATGATCACCTGTCAGTGAAAATCAGGCTTTGGAACACGAACAAGTCCCCTGTGAGTGGTCATACAAAAGATCAGTCCAGGCAGGCCAAGAAGAGAACTGTGTGAGACACTGAGATGGTAGCGTATTCCCAGGTACTGTATAAATTGAAACTGAGTGCACGGCAGCACGATGCAGGAAATGTACAGGGGTTACAAACCAATACGGTAGCAATACTGTAAAAATACCGTATTATATACGTTAGCAGGCAATAAGAAGAGATAGAAATGTGAATATGTATTACATACGTTGGACAGAGAGTAGTATATATACTCCATATGCTGGTAGAAGAGTAGATTATAGGCAAGACACTGTTAAGGAGCGAATCACCTGCGCAGACACAACAAAACAACTCTTTTTTTCATTCAAAAAGGTTGCGCAACAAAACAACCACATTCCGTGTAAATCAGCAAATGCTGTACGTCTACTACATGCTGGCTTCTGTAAAAAGTGGGAACAAGGCGGGGAGGAGGGCTTACCTTGATTTAAAAAAATTGGCTCAGCTGTACCCCAAAATCCACTTTTCCCATTTAATCCGGCAAAAATCGGGCAGAAAATCTCACCCGTGCAAAAAAGACATGTGTTTTACGTCGGAAAAAACGACATACGCATACCCATCTAAGGATTGGCAGAAGCTTTTTTCATCAGAGGAATATCCGGAAGTTTTAAATGAGGGGGGACCGGGTTGGTTCACGAAATTAGTGGTAGTCCATAAACAGGTGAAAACCGACAAATTCAAAGACAACCCTCGAAAATTGTAGTCAACAGAGAAGCCAGTGGTACAACAACAGCACAATTGTGATATATACAAATAAAAGTGTTCAGTTCAGATATATACATCGTTTCAACAAGATATAACGCAAATTAGTGTGCAAACCACAACTCATAGTCGTGAAGTGAGTAGTCCATTATGCTTATACTGCCACAGCCACAAAGATTTTGATCAGGCAGTATATATATAAGATTGAGCCGTTAGGAAGAAAATACGCAGAGTTGGAAGCTGGTCGAAAAAGAAGGTGGCAAGCTCATTTATTGGGAGTGGGGGTTTCCCGAAATAGGGTAAGCCCAGTGACCCGTTAATACCCTTGACTTGCACCTGCACCTACTTGCTGCTTTAATAGGGTCTTGTCGATGTAATGCATACTACGGTTTCCGGTAATTCCCTTGATTCCCCCTTGCCGTCGAAAATCGAATTCGTGAAATCGAAAAATTTGCAAATTGAACTCAGCCTGGTGAAACAAAACGATACTTAATTTAAACTAATCGGTCATGAAGAATTTAAGGGGTGTGGGGGTGATCGAGACAAGACAAGACCTTGCGTCTGCTGGCTTACACCTGTGCGTAACGCGGGCAAAACAGGGCCGACTTTGTTCAAATCTGATATGGATGCATTTGAATAATGATCTGATCGATCTGCAGCAAGATTTTAAAATTTTTTAAATTTTTGAATTTTGAAGTTTTCCAAGGGCGGATCATAAGGAACCAAAACAGTTTTGTTTCCAGTTTTGCTAAAAAGTTGCACACAGGGATTTTCTGGGTCGCTGAACACGAATCTGAAAACCGTTTTTC
>JASAND010024079.1:0-83182 GCA_030248195.1 Trissonchulus latispiculum
TTCCATATTTTCAGTATTGAGTATTCCATCTTTACTATTTTGCTCACCAGTGTCAGTTTTTATTATCTTATGAGATTTCCGAGTAGTCCACTGACAATACCTACAATAGGTCCCAGGAGAGCTGGTAAAAATCCTCCGTGCTGAATGAATAGTTTCTTCTTCTTCTTCTTAAGACTGACTCGTTTCTTTCTTAGGGCTCTTAGGGCGTGTTTGTATCTTGCTAATCTCTTCTTGTCTTTCTGGGAAATCTTTACGTTGCCAGACAGGATATTTTCTGCACAGTCACATATAGCTTTAATGAGGTCGGAACTTCCATGAAGAACAATTGCCTCTCTTTGCTTACGACTTTTGCAACGACACAATAGTCGCAGTGTGTCAATATTTCTTTCAAAACGATCCATGATTACTATTTCTTGATATTGTCAGTTTTTATGGAATATACGTCGGTATAAGGATCATCTGGGAAAATATGCCCTCTGAGACGGAGTTTTTCTGGTGTGTTCTGGTCTAGGTCTATCAGTAGGTATCCATGTGGTCTACTGGTGGCATGCTCAAAAGCTTCCATAAATCCTTTCACTCTACCTGGATACATTTGTCTTACCAAGTTCATCGGGGTTAGTTTATCTGCTGGATTCTTCATGAGGACAATATACTGACTATTTATCCTATTAGTCCGCTGCCTATCGTAGAAGATGTCTTGAGTGATATTGATGACACTGCAGGACCAATGGTGGCAACCGCGGGTGAATAGTTGAACAAGGTTAGGTTGCTGCTTAATTTCGCTCATCAGATCATCAAGTACTACCAATTTTGCGTCAGGAGTTTTCAGTTTCTCTAGATCTGGTAGACCTTTGATAAATTCTACCTGGGGAAGTCTATCATTTGCATCTTGCCACTCAGTATAACACCAAATAATCTTCTCTGGCGGTTTGGAGATCATTTCGTCTGCATGTTCCACCAGTCGAGACACAAAGGTGGTCTTTCCTGCCTTTGTTGGAGCCGCCACGATACAAGTGAACGGATGCTGAAACTTTGGTGTCCTAACTCTCTCCATACTTACTATGAAAACACCAACGTTGTTTATATGACTTTATTGTACATACAGTACAAAACACAATGCAATATTACATACACAATAGTCACTATAGTGTCTAATTTGTTCATACAGTACAAAACACAATATTACATATATTACACAATAACGATTAGTCACTATAGTGTCAAATTTGTTCATATGACTCTTTGTTATCTTTCTTCATATCATTCTTCGTGGATAGTTCATCATCATTTCGTAGTATCCATAATATCTTCATCATCGAGAACACGCATGGGCAATGCCTGCACAACTCCTGCACATGTGCAGGCTAGGAAAATTTACCCCCGCGCAGTGCGCAGCAAAAATTTTACCCCCGCGCAGTAAAAGTTTTACCCCGCGCAGGAAAGCGTCTCAAGATTTTACCCCGCGCAACAAATTTTTTACCCCCGCGCACCAAATCGCATCAAACTTTTGTCCCGCGCAAAAAATCTTTATCACCGGCCCCGCGCAGCAAACTTTTACCCCCGCGCAACAAAGCACGTTAGAACTATCCCGTACAACGAAAGTTCTAACTCTCGCAGTAAATTTTACCCCCGCGCAGTAAAATTTTTACCCCGAGCAGGAAAGTGTCTCAATATTTTGTCCCGCGCAGCAAATTTTTATCGCTGCGCAACAAAATTTTACCCCCGCGCAGCAAAGCGCATGGAGGTTTTGTCCCGCACAACAAAATTTTCACCCCCCGCGCAACAGAGTGCATTAACATTTTTTTCCCGCGCAACTAAATTTTTACCCCGCGCAACAAAGTGCAAGTTTTAAACCATGCATCCAATTTTTACCCCAAAAATTTTATCTCCTGCAACAAAATGGTCTGAAAATTTCTTGGTCGGCTTCGCTCTTGGCGAAATTTCCATTACTTTTTTAAACGTTTAAACGTTGACCATTACATTCCTTTAAAAATTTTGCACCATCAGCGTGTTTTCGTTTATTTTTGCTTTAAATTTTCGCGCCTCCGGTGCGTTTTCCATCGCATTTCCTTTAAAAACAGCTGTTTCTTTCATTACATATATATTTATTCCAAAATTTTTAGACTGGTGGTGTTTTCTTTTTCATTTCCTTTGAATGTTTCCATGCCATGGATGCTTTTTGCTTCACATTTCTTTCAAATAATTTTGTACCTTCGGAGCATTTGTAGCTTAAACGTTGAGTTGAGTTGGCAGTCAAACGCTTAAAAGATACGCTGCCAAAAACCAAAATACTAGGCAATTGCCATTCCAAGGCTTCTCTCAATTAATTTCTTGAAACAATTTACCGTAATTCGTGGTCCTTCAAAGTGAAAAGAATTTTAGTTCCGAAGACGGGGTTTATTGCAAAATCCAAAAATTTCTTCAACTTCAAGGGGGCTCTACCCCCAGATACCACGTTGCAAAGATTTTATCGCTACCCCCTTTTTAATTTTTAACTTCCCTTTTTACGGCACCCCCTCTTAATTGTTCCATTCTACATTGGTCGGCTAACCTGCAGTTGATTACATATTTTGCTTATATACATGCTATATCTGCTCTTGATTATACGTTCTTCCTTAAAACGGAGGAAACGGGTACTATCAGGGAAAGAAGATTTTTGTGTTCATTGTCGGGGAATGCCCCCATTCCGCTTCTAAGAAACACCGTTTTGCTAAACTAGCAAAATTAGCGAAAAAATTGCAAAAAGTTTCTGACATGACGGCTAAATACAGACCAAACGTTTTTGAACATCGATTTCTCAAAACTGCAGAATCGGCCAAAAGTTCTTTTTTTGCTATGATATAAAGGACATGTGGGCCGAGGGGCGTAATTTGGATTTGGCTCAGCAGGTCCTAACTACAAGTTTGGTTGAAATTCCAACTGTATGCCAAACATTTCCACTAAGGATTTTCCCAGCGTTTTGATGGTGGTATCAAACCCCCGCGACTTTCTATATATACTGTTAAAATTACTTGTCACTTAAGGTGCTGGTATCGCTTTGTGTAAATTCGACCCTACAAGCTTCAATTCTTTATGAAAGTGGATGAAACTTTCCAAATACATTATTTTCGTGCTCTTTGACATTCTGGAACCAGTCGCGGGTTTTTAGGTGCAAAGATAGGAATGTTTTGGTTTTTGCCATGATTCTCTCAGTACGTAGTCGATACACCGGATTGGTTGTTATAGCTGAAAACAGGGCTCCAGAGCGAACATTTACAACTTTTGAGCTATCTCTAGTGGTTAAGGCAGTAAAACCCAAAAACGATTTTTGGGGTCATAAATGGCCATTTCTGAAGAAATCAGTTTTCAAAATTACTGCCAAATCTTACAGACAATTTTAACTTATTTATCGATACATTGAAAAATCGATACATCGTCCAATTGCACATTTTATCAAAGCCTGTTCGTTGGAGTTCGTTGCTTTATGCTAGAGAATTCACCGAAAAACCATTTTAGCAAAACTGCGATTATTTTGTTTTGAACATTGATTTCACAAAAACTACTCAATGGATTCGCTTGATTTTTGGCAGAAAGAAACTTCGCACTATTGCGGAGGGACATTTTTCTCGGTTTAAGCTAAATGTTACCAGTTACGAGAAAACTGAATACAAAGTTGCGAAATTTCGTGTCATCTTACATTTCCGCATTTTCTGGAGTATTGAGACTCGTTGAGCGAAATCCAAAAAATATCCCTCGGCTCACATGTCCTTGATATCAGGGCACAAGAAGAAATTTTGTCCGATTCTACAGTTTTGAGAAATCGATGTTCAAAAATTTTTGGTCCATATTCCGCCTGTCACATTTAAGCATGTGAGAAAATTTTTCTATTCTTTTTGCTAATTTTGCTAGTTTCGTGAGCTCGTGTAAGTGTACAGATTGTAAGCTTTAAAACGATGTATATATAAAGTAACGTCTAACGTTAAAACGATCTTTCCGACTCCCAAAATTGCGAAAGTTATAGCGTTTCGAAAAATCACCACAAAAGCACTGCACAAAAGGATACCAGCACCTTAAATTAGTTTCGACTTTTTATATTACTTGATTAATAATGCTTAATGCTAATTGAATTTTAAAACCCGAATGAAATATAGCTACATTCATAAAATTCCCTAGCTATTTAGTAAAACCAGAGAATGAAAATTTCCGCATTTTGTGAGAGATTCATCAAAATCTTAAAGAATTGCGTAAGTTCGCAAATCTTTCCGACAAAGGGACAAAAACAGAACTTTGTAAAAACCACAGCCCACACATATCGTGAAAATTTAGAAATTTGACCCCCCCCCGCGCAGTGAGCTCGAAGCCTGTGCAGGCTAGAGCCAAGTTCATTGCCCATGTATGATCGAGAATAAGTTCTTCGACTACTTCATCTTCATTGATCAGTTGCTTCATATCGACATGTAGAATTCGTCGCCATCCAATGCCAGGAATAGAAATGATTATCTTCTGCCTCGGATATCGTCTGCATTTATTCTTGTGGTAGCGGCTGAGGCGGATCAGGCTTTGGAGTGCCTTATAGATGCCCATGGTGCAATATATGGAATAAATGTGGCATTTACACCAGTATCGTATGCCTACTTATTGACTATAGAGCTGGTATATCTGGTCTGCTGTAAAACTGACAGGACCAACAAAGCCACAAAGGACACGCTTATCTTGATCCAGGCAAAGAGTTGTCTCGTTATATGTGGATGTGTAAGGACATGGAATAGATCCGTTGATATAGACAGGGCACTGGAAGTTTAGACAGTTGTATATGAAGTGGCAGATCCGTTGATATAGACAGGGCACTGGAAGTTTAGACAGTTGTATATGAAGTGGCGGATCTCGTGAAAACTATCAAGTGATACAAGGTGCTCGGTCCAACCATTATGAATAAAGATGGCATTGTCTATCGTGACGGAGTCTTTCAATGGTGGTAACTTACACTGGGTATGTTGTGACAACAAAAGGCATGTAACTCCTTTGACCAATTGGAGTTTCGTAAAGTTTAAAAAGGAATGCCCTTCTTGGGAATTTGCACCAGTAGCCATAGTCAGGATCTTGTACGGCACACTTTAACAGTACCTCTATTCGCTTCTTATTACCATAGAACTTAGATGCCGTCTTTGTATTAGCCCTACTACCATGCTTTTTATAGACGTGGGGTGATACCTTAGTGTTCCACATTAATAAGTGAGGGAGATAAGTGAGTATAAATAGTAACAATGATTGTTAATGTTGTTCTCAGTGGACGCTTTGACAAGACACTTCACCTAACGAACATTCCTAACATTAGACTCTATCGAGGATTTATTGGCGGTAGTCTGAAGCACGAAGGGGCAACTTTCCAATTATTCACTAGTGGTAGTTGTGTTTGCCTCGGATGTAAATCAATCGAACGAGCTAATCAGTGTATTCGCCAACTAGCAGGCGCTCTTAATGTCGGTATTCTTAGCAAAGGCGAAGTGGTGAACCTGGTGGGATCCTTCCCAGTTGGCAGGTATATAGACCAAAGGGATTTATATGAAAGTATCCGGCATACCCATCAAGTTTGCTATGAACCGGAGCTATTTAACGGTCTCACCTGCAAGATTGCCAAAGTTACTGCACTTATCTTCCACACTGGCAAGGTCATATTAACTGGTGCTCGGAGTGAGTCTGTCCTATCAGATGCAAGGTCTTTAGTTAATAAGAAGGTGATAAGGTTTAAACTTCATTAGTGCATCATGTCTGCCCGAAGCCTGTTGAACGAACTGTTACAAAAGGCCCTGCGCCAAAGTCCACCTATTCGCATTGAGATTACCGGTCATTATGTTGCAGTCATGACTATAGGCAGTAAGACATGGACAAGCTCACAATGCCCTGACCCACGTACTGCCATTGAGGAAGTTTCTCGTAAAGCCTACGGAACGTTATGTCATGGGAACGAACACTTGATCAGACGTGAATGCGGACTACCACCAAGACCTCAGGGATAAGATGAGGGACCTACGTGAATACAAAAGATATCGCAGAAGTATTCAACCTATCTACAATATGCTAGACAGGCTAGAAGCAGAAATGCTCAAAAATCCGTTTTTTCATGGCTAACTGACTACCTGCCAACAGTGCAACTAATGTTATCCGTAACATTTCGTTTACTGTATGCAATGACTTACAGTGATTATGAAATACTACACTGTTATTCAATAATAATGGCTTACAGTGTTATGCAATAATGATAATAGTCAATGGTTTAGTGTACATCAGTAATACCATGTAAGTCAATAATAATAGTAATAATAATAGTCAATGGTTTACTGTATATTAGTAATGCCATGCAAGTCAATAATTGTTAGTGTGCTTTACATTCCTGGTGATTCCATGGGGATACGAACCATTCCGGCACATTCCACTGTTTCACCATAGAATTTCCAATCCACTCGATGAATACGACGGCACGGTTGTCACATCCCAAGGGTCCAAGGGCCATCGCTGCGTCCAGTCTCGCTGCTTGTACCGTAGGGAAGGTGTCCTGGCTTTCTCTTAGCAAATATTTGCTGTTTGTGTAAATCTTCCACGTGACTCCTTTCTCCTTCGTTCCTCCTTCGAATAGTTTGGCCAAGTTGTACTGCTTCGACTTCACCAAGGCCTCGTGGAGCAGGGGTATTATATCTTTGCTCCGCTTTAGTCGCAGTAGGAGATCAAACACTCCATCGTATCTTGTTTCGGACTTGATGATATCTCGATAATCCGGGGTTATGCGCCGATGTTCAACCATGTAGTCTGCCACTGGAGCGGGATCCATTTCATCACAAAGAATAACCAAATTATCAATGATTTTCTCCACAGATGGTGAACCTGAAACATAAGTAATAATTTTTACACAACAAGTAATGCTAATCTAAAAACTATGAAATGTTCAAACTGTAAAATGTAATGTTGAAAATAGTAATATACAAGAATTCAAAAATGTGAATGACTGAAAAATGCAACGGATAAAAATACAACTTTTAAAAATGCTACAATTAAAAATCTTACCGGTTTCAACGGAATTCATTGACATGGCGATGTAAAATCTGGTGATTCAAATGTCAATAAAGGTTAATTATCCTGGCAAAACTCACAATATATGTCTAAACTTTGCAGCATTCTTGTGCTAGGTTTCATAAAATACCTTTCATACCCTTGTTCATTTACTAGTTAATTATTGAGCCGATGTTGTATTGTCCTTTTCTTTCAACCTTTAGCCTGTTCCCAATTTCACGTAATTGTTATCATATTCATTACACACAAATTTTTATAGTCACCTTTAATTAATTATTATTAACTAATTAGTTAACCTATAATTATCAACAGGTGACCGAAGTTAGTTCATTATTACTTTATTACACAGGCACCATAATTAACCCAATAGGTGTCAACAATCTTACGTAATTGGAGACATAAAATTATAATCACCCATTTTCAGCCAATTTTCATAGTCCACTTTAACAAATTATTACTAACTAATTAGTTAACAACTAAACAAAATTAGTTGACGGAAGTTAGTTCAACACATGGTCTTTAAGTTGACACCAAAATTAGTGTGATAAGTGTTGCCAACATTACGTAATTGGAGACATAAAATTTTCATTTTCAACCAATGATTATTAACCCTTGTTTACGTCTTTAATTTCAATGAGACAGGTGCAATCAAGGTGAATTGGTAAGCTTTGGGAGACAGGTTAAAGTCCTCAGTATGCTAAAGATATTAGCCTGCTAGAAGGCAAGGAAGAGAAAAAGTAGTGACAGGTTTGAGTCCTCAGTGTGTTATTCATATGAGCCTGCTAGAAGGCTGCTAATAGGGAGAAAGACTTTTGACAGCTTTGAGTCCTCAGTGTGTTATTCATATGAGCCTGCTAGAAGGCTGCTAATAGGGAGAGAAAGACTTTTGACAGCTTTGAGTCCTCAGTGTGTTATTCATATGAGCCTGCTAGTAGGGAGAGAAATACTTTTAAAGCAAGCAGGCAAGTAATAGGGAGAAAGACTTTTGACAGCTTTGAGTCCTCAGTGTGTTATTCATATGAGCCTGCTAGAAGGCAAGGAAGAGAAAAAATTTTAAAGCAAGCAGGCAGCTAATAGGGAGAAAGACTTTTGACAGCTTTGAGTCCTCAGTGTGTTATTACTATGAGCCTGCTAGAAGGCTGCTAACAGGAGACTCATGTCATCTGAAGTACGTAGCTACAAATTTTGGATTCCTTAAGTGTTTATTTTCTTCCTTCCATTTCAAGGTTAGTATAAAGGTCCAGATGTCATATAGAAGGATAAAGGCAAGAAAAATTCAGTTATTTAAGGATATTGGAAAAAAATTTGTAGAAATATAGTTGGCCTTTACAACTCTGAAGCAAGTAGGTAACAGAAGCGTCATTGGCAAACAGTCAGGTAAATAAAAAGTTTGAAAATGTTACTTAATTGTTACTTAATTAATTTATGTACTTAATTAGGCATATAATTAAAACACTAATTAGGCAGGTAACCTAACTATAGTCTAGCAAACTTAAAGTTAAATATGGAGACAAAGTAAATAACACTGTTACAAATTTAGTACAATGTTAGAAAGCTAAGCTAAGCTAAGAAAATTGGCCAACAGTGACCTTGAGAACATCTGCCTCCATGATTAATGACCTTACCTGTATGATTAATTAGCTCCCATTTGACTCCAGCACTCCTGTACAAAGAGCTCCCATTTGTCCTCTCCTATACTACTTAAATACTTATATTTGTAATGAGTTCCAGCACGCAAAGAGGATGGTGGTGCAGATAAGCTTTATTTAGAATGTTTTACTAAATTTCTGATAAAGAGTTGATATTAGGGGTAGACTACAGTTAACCGTCGGATGGTACTTGACGAACACTAGATGCAGCGAAATCACTGCCATACGCTATAATTTGCAACCTCTCCCAGCCAGAATAGCAGCTGCTAACATGAACGAAGTGAATCGAAGAACGCAGTTATGATTTGAGGCGTACAATTTGTTTAAATTTGCTCAACTAATTAGAACAGTTAATAGTATAGGTTTGCAGTATCAGGTTAATTCTCTAATGCTAAACACAGTCAAGTTGTTTGTTTAATTCACTACGGTACGGTTTCTAGCTCAAATCTATTCTTAATCTTCTAGACAAGAAGTAATAGTGGAACAATAAAGCAGCTTGTGGATAGCATGAGTCAAACAAAATGTGGAATAAATATGAAGGATTTTCACGGATCACAAATATGGAGTAGTACGGTCGGTAAATTAATCCAAGGGGAATCCAGATAAGTTACGTTAATTTATAATTTGCAATAATTATAGCGTCTGGCCCCTCCGTGGGGGCTCTCAGGGGTTAAACTGTAGTCTGGTACATTTATGCCACCCGAAGTCCCGAACCCCCTGAGCGATTTTTGGACTCAAAAAGTTAGCTAAATTTAGCTAAAAATGGTCAATTTTTTGAAAAGTTTTCTCAAATTTAGGCTTAAAATCGCTTTAAAACGGTGCAAAAACGCCTAAAACGTTAAAAACAAGCCTTCTTTTGATGAAAAAAGGATTAAATCACAGAAATGTTTCCATTTTTTGTCCATTTTTGGAATTTCTGAGGTCCGAATTCTGGGGGAGGGTTGGGAGGTACCCCATCACATTTTGGGTTGGACCACCAAACTCCCAAGATTTACCCACCCTTCGAGATCCAAAGTACCAGGGAAACTATGGTGGAGGGTGGAGTGGAGTAGAACTGGCTTTCTCCTTTGCCAAAATTTAGGGGGGGGAGGCGGAGGCGGAGGGCTGGAAAAAGTTCCCCTAGCCCTAGGTCCCATCAATGAGAGAGGGCCCGCCGAAAATATGAGACATATTTTTAAAAAATTTAGGGAATTTGTAGTTGTTTTGTAACCGCTAAAAATTGCTAAAAATATATAGTTATTTTCAGGTGTTTTTAAGCTAAAATAGCAAAAATGTTAAAAATCCTGCGAAGTACTAAGAATAGTAAAATTTGGCATTTTTTCTGCTTACGTATTGGGGAGGTCGAAATCTATGGGGGACTTTCTTTAAGTCTGAATGGGGCCCCCACCGCCACGGCGCCACCTCCCCCCATAGATGTAGCTTGGGGCAGTAGCAGCGCCAGGATTTTTTGAAGGGGGGTAGGCCCGACCCAAGGTTTTTAGGCCATCGCCTAACTTTATGAGGCGATGGCCTAAGGAATTTAAGAAAAAGAAGAAGAAGAATTTTATTACTCAAATGCGCCGGCTTTACAATGCTACGACAAATTACGTTACAGCAACATCCTACAAGATCCGGCGTTCCGGCTTACAAAAACCAGCAAGTTTGCGCATTTATATACAATTCCAGAAACAATAAACATTTGTAGCATCTACAAACACTCAGAGTATTAGGGTGAGGAAGGACACAGTGGTCACCTAACACCTCGCCCTTTAATGAATGCATCTTAACGTACTTTGTCTAGTTCTGCTGTGAACATTATAAGATTATTTTGGTTAACAACATGTTGAGGTAAAAAGTTCCATAGTTTTGGTAGGCGAAAGAAGTATGACTTTTGCACCACATCTAACATTGACCTCGGTTCATACAGTTTCAGGGAATGATGTCGATAGCTAATGTTATCATAGGTAAAGCAATATTCAAATGGCAAATCCACATTGCCTTTTATGGTCTGAAACCCCATTTTAAGGTGGTGATTCCCTTTGGTCACAAAAGTTTGCACCATTGTTACTCGTTCATTACTTGGAGTTAAGAAGCCATTTTTATATCAAAATGTAGCTTGACATTTTCTCTTTTTCATGCATACCATGAAACTAATGTAGCTGTATTAAAATATTTTGGACACATTTTAGAAGAAGTATAATTTTCCAGACTTTTTGCAGACTCAAGTAAATTTCTTCGCGAGACATCGGTTATAGCTTTCGATACCTCCATCAAATAGCTGGAGACGATTTTTTATTTATTGTGAAATCGCTCTTCGTTATAGAGAAATAAGCTGAAATGTGTGCGTAACCTGTATTTTGCCTACTTTTTCCAAATTTGTCAAGCGATTACTTTAGCTAGAAAGCAGCAATCGGGGCAACTAAAAAATCGTCCCTGGGTATATTTGTGCAGAACTCATTTGTTAAGTAGCAGCCCTCCAACTTGCATGGTGAATGCTCCACAATCTTTGGAAAAAAATTGGTCGTGTTTTTGCAAAAACTACATTTTTCATGATAGCAGCCTACGGGATAGCTGTTGGTAGACGATCATCCATCGGATAATTTGCTCCTGTGAGACCTTCAGATCGACGCCCTTAGTTTGATTTTCCGGCTTGTGTAGTTCAAGAAATGATGGATTATTTGATTTCTGCAAAAATGACAAGTTTTCGACGCAAAAACAAGAAAATCGGCAATATCGCACGCTAGAGAAAAGATAGAAAGTTGCTTTAAAAAGCAAAAATGTGAAGCTCAATGATATCTTTCAAATGAGCATAGTCATAGCTGTATAGCTGCCGCCAAACTTTCAGAAATTGGGAAAAACCGCCCTGATCGGAAATCTCAAATTTTTGAACCGGGATTGCGCGGAGGGTGTTAGAACGCTAAAAGAATGAATTTAGGAAAGTTTCGCCAAATTTCATCCTGAATGGCGCCACCAACCAACAATTTGTGCCCAAAAGGAATCACCACCTTAAATGTCGTTCAATGCGTTCAATAACGCGCAACCTAAAAATTAACAAAGTTTGGATGGCCTAAATTTTTTGGGTGATGGCCTAAAAAATTTGAGTCGCTGAGCCATTTGGCCTAAAGTTCGGCGACCAAAAAACCCTGGCCCGACCCAAGCATCCGGCGATCTTTTTTTTTGGGAAATCCAACATTTTGGCCAAATTTTAGCCAATTTTTATCTTTTTCGATTTTTAGCAAAAATGTGCCGATTTTTTAAAAAATTCTTAAAACACTCAAACCATGCATATTATGCACCTAGCTGAAAAAATTTTCTGGGGTGGGCGACATCTCAAAGGGAGGGACCCCAATCATAGGTGTAAGGTGGGGCGGGGGGTTGGGGGGGGTAGCCCTGGGCTTATTCTAGTGGGGGGGGCCCCCCCATAAACACCCTTCCCCCCCCAAAAATCGTACCCCCCCAAAAAAATCGCCCCCCCCCCCCAAAAAAAGTTGGTGCCCCTTTTGGTACTCTGAGAAAATCGCTGAGAAGGCCAAATTTTCAAAAATTTTCCGGCTTCGCCGGTGATTTTTAGTCGATTTTTGCCTATTTAAGCACTATTTTTGCACTAAAAACGAACTTTTTTGGCGATTATTATAAAAATAGCGCTATTTTTAGCATGTTTTTAGAAAAATTTTGAAAAATTTTCGCCCCCCCCCCCAAGAATGAGTCGCCCCCCCGAGGGGCCTCCCCCAAAGAGCCCCCCCCCCCAAGAAAAATTCCCTAGAATAAGCCCGGGTAGCCCCCCCCAAGCCTTTTGTCAACCCTCCCCCCAAAAAATTTTTTTGGGGGGGACGCCCCCCCCCCCCCCCCCCCAACTGGGTGGGGGGGGGGGTAGTCGCACCGAAGGCGCAAAAAAATGACCAAAACTAGGGTATTTTTAGGGTAAATGTTGAAAAATTTTCAAAAATGTCCAAATTTTCGGCTTAAACTGTTTATTAATATGAGAAATACACGTTTTTAACTGTATTATGGATCTTATGACTCAATATAGACCTTATTTTGGACTTGGAAACATGTTGGCAATCAAGTTTTTGAGTTTAAAACCACTGTCTAATGATAAAATTACTTTATGGTTAGATGTTTTTTATCATTAGAAACGGCTGAAAATGCAATTTTTGGCATAAAAAATGAAAAATTTTTTTTTGGGGGAGGGGGTGGGGGGGGTCCTGGGGTGGGGGGGGGCGGGGGCGCCCGCCAGAGGGGGCCCCCCCCAGAAAATGTTGGGGGGGAGCCTCCCCCACCCCAAATCTCCGTTACACCTGTGACCCCAATCACAAAGGAGGGCCCAGGGCCATGGGCATAGGTGTGGCTGGGCAAAAAACCTGGGGGGGGTGGGGGGTTCCGACGGTGGGTGGCCCCCCCCCCTAGATTTTCGATTTTATGCCATTTTTTGGCCACTTTGGCCAAAAATCTGGGGGGGGGTAGCAAAAATCTGAAAATTTGGGGGGGGGGGTCGCCACAATTTGTCATTTTGGTGGGGGGCGGTCGGTCGGTCCCCCCACTCCCCCCCCCCCTTGTAACACACCTATGGCCATAGGTGTGGCTAGCGAAAATGGGGGGGGTTGGGGTTTGCAAAAAGTAGGGAGGAGGGGGTCTGGCAAAAAAAGGGGGAGGGGGGGGGTCGAAAAATTCGATTTGGGCCGAGGGGTAAAAAATTTTCGAGGGGGGATCGGCGAAATTTGGGTTTTCGCTAAAAAACTGAAAAGTGTTCTTAATTTTCAGCTCTATTTAGCGACCTTTAAGGTAATTAAGTGAATTTTATCAATTTTTTGAAAATTTTTAAATTTTAGGCTAAAAATTGCAAAAATTCAGATAGGGGGTTGAAAAGTTTGCAGGGGGCACTGGCGGATCCAGGATATCGTGACGGGGGGGGCGGTAAAACTTTTCCAGCGGGGGGGTCTGGGGGGCGGAGCCCATAGTTTCCCTGGAACTTTGGGTCTGGGGGGGGGGTAAATCTTGGCCGACCTACGAAATGTGATGGGGGTACCCCCCACCAACCCCCCCCCCATAGGTGTACCTGGGGGGGGGGGTGGGGGGGAACCCCTCCCCCCAAATGGAAAAGTGCCGACCCCACCCTCGAAATTTTGGAGGCAGACCCCACCCCCAAATGGCCAAATCCCAGACCCCACCCACCCAAATTTGCCAGACCCCACCCACCCAAATTTGCCAGACCCCACCCTCAAAATTTTGAAAATTTTGCCTCAAAATTAGTAAAAATTCGAAATTTTTCGGAAAAATTCGAAATTTTTGCAAAAAATTTAGGTTTTTTTGAGTAAATGAGCAAAAATGAAGAAATATTTTTGATTTTTAGTTGGAAATAACGCTTTTTTAGCAAATTTGCGAATTTTTTCTAAATTTTTGACCTAAAAATTTTTTACCCCCCCCCCAAATTCGATTTTTCCGAACCCCACCCCACCTCAAAACGGCTGACCCCACCCACCCTAATTTCGGCTACCCCCTCCCCCAACGATTTCTCAAGGTACACCTATGCCCCCCCCCCAGAATTCGGACCTCAGAAATTTCGAAAAATGGCCAAAAAATGCAAAATTTTCCGTAATTTAGCCCTTTTTTCTTCAAAATAAGGCTTGTTCTTAACGTTTTAGGCGCTTTTGCACCGTTTTAAAGCGATTTTAGGTCAAAATTTTAGGAAAATTTTTCAAAAATGACCATTTTTCGACCAAATTTAGCTAAGTTTTTGGGTCCAAAAATCGTTGGGGGGGTTCGGGGGGGGGGGTAGGGGGAGGGTAAGTCAAAAAATCTGGGGGGGGGGGTAAATTTGGTCAAAAATTTTGGGGGGGATACCCCCCCCAAAGGAAACTATGGCGGAGCCCCCGCCAGAAGTTGAAGAAATTTTGTTTTTGAAATGAAATCGGTCTTCGGATCTTTAATTCTTTTTATACTGAAGAACTGAACAAATTTTTTAAAATTCTTGACATTTGTAGGCAAAAATGGTAATTTTCTCCTAAAAATCGGATGCATTTCAAGATTTTTGTTCACAAATGCAATAAATATGCGGTTAAGAAGTAGAAAATTCGCGCCGACGGCGCGAAATTTTTTGATTTTTTGCCCTTTTTCCTCTTTCTCTCCTTAATTTCCCTACCTTCGAATCGTGACGGGGGGGCGGCCGCCCCCCCTCCTGGATCCGCCTTGGGGGGGGGGGGGGTCGGCCGAAGGCCGATTTGGGGGGAGGGGCACAGGTGGACAAGAGGGGAATTTCCCCCACCCCCTCGGCGAAGTTGTCCAGAAGGGGTCGCAAAATTGCTCCCACAACCACAAAGGGGCCGAAAAATAGGTTTACGACTAGATTTTCCAAAACTTTTCCGGCGTTGCCGGAATTTTTCATTAAAAATCACTATATATATATTTTTTGCTAAAAAACGTCCGAAACGTTGTTTTATCGAAAAAATAGCTGTTTCTCATTAAAAAACGAGAACAAACGCTTAAAATTCGCTTTTAAAAGTAAGCTTAAAAAAATCGCTCTCACAAGGGGTACCCAAATTAGCTTTTCCACAAGGGTCAGTGAAATTGGACCTCCCGTTCAGGTATGGGAGGGGTAGAAAATTTTTTAGGGGGAGGGTCGGCGACCCCTCCATTTGAAGGGAGGGGTCCCCCCACCCCCAACACACCGATGTCCAGGGCCCCCCCCTGTCGCCGCCACTGCCTGGGGGGAACCCCTCTCGCAAATGGAAAAGTCTTGACCATAGGTGTAATGGAGATTGTGGGTGGGGGGTTCCCCCCAGCGTTTTTTCAAAATCGGATTTCATCAAATTTTCGTCATTTTTAGTTTCTGAGCGTCATTTTTATTTGTCCAACGTCAAAAATAAAGTTTTGCAGAAATGCAGTTTTGTTCTGATTTTAGGCTATATTCGTAATTTTGGTTGAATTTTTACCTTGTTGGCGTGTGTTGCTTCATATTTCGCATTGTCCTGCAAATATACGTATATATATATTCTAACTTACGTACTCATATAATACAAATATCTGGTGTCTATGTATGTATCATGTCTTTGAGCATTAACAATGACGAGAACAACCCGATAAAATGTGGGGGGGTCTGGGGGGCGGAGCCCCCCACAAGTTGAAGAAATTTTTTGCCTTTTAGATGAAATATTTAAATCTTTAATTCTTTTCATTTTGCAGAAACAAGAAAATTTTTAAAAGTTTACCCTTTTTGAAGGGAAAAATAAGAATTTTTTGCTAAACTCGCACGACATTTTAAGCTTTTTCTAGCCAAAAATCTGGTAAAAACGTTGGAAATATACGTATATAAACGCTCACGAAATTTTGTTGACATGCCTTTTTTCTGTTTTTCCTGTTTGCTTTTACTTACCTTCAAATCGCAACGACAGGGCTGCCCTCCAGATCCATCCCTAGTAGTTATAACATTTATGCAATAAACGTTCTTAAACATCCTATCCTGGTACATACGTATATATAAGCTCTCATTCCATTCTAGCTGAGATAATCCGAAGAGAAAGTTTTTAAGGAAAATATTCAGCGAAATTGGTATACATGAGAAACTTCCAGCAAAAAATGCAATTGAAGTATGTAGCATAAAGACTCGTAGCCTGTGGCTTCGTATATGTATATATAACATATATATATATATATATATATATATATACTGGGCTTATTCTACTGGGGGGGGGGGCGGGGGGCCCCCCATAAACACCCTTCCCCCCCAAAAAACGTACCCCCCCACAAATCGCCCCCCCCCCCCAAAAAAGTGGGTGCCCCTTTTGGTACCAACTTTTGCCCTGAAAAAATCGCTCTGAAGGCCAAATTTTCAAAAATTTTCCGGCTTCGCCGGAGATTTTTAGTCGATTTTTGCCTATTTAAGCACTAAATCCGCTTAGTTTTGGCAATTGCTATAAAAATAGCGCAATTTTTAGCATGTTTTTAGAAAAATTTTGAAAAATTTTCGCCCCCCCCCAAAATGACTCGCCCCCGAGGCCCCCCCCAAAGAGCCCCCCCCAAGAAAAAATCCCGAGAATAAGCCCAGATATATATATAATACTATACTGATTGACCGTTCAAACATCGTCGAAGCTTAACATCACTCAGACAATAAATATATATATATAGAGCGGGAGTTTGGGGGCGGCAGCCCCCAAAATTTGAGAATTTTTTGAAAAATCACTGTTAAAACGTAATAGATACTTTGCATTCTTGTTAAATTTGAGTGCTACTTCCACATTTTGGCTTGGTCATTCTGTCGTCATTTTTATTTTGGCGTCGTCAAAACTATTGTTCGTTTCTGCAAACGAAAATTTTGACCAAAAAACCTAGGTTCCCCCTAAAATTTTGGGGGGTCCTCTGGGCATAGTTTCCTTTGGGGGGATAACCCCCCCAATTTTTTTTACCAAATTTACCCTCCCAGATTTTTTACTTACCCTCCCCCAACTTTTGGCTACCCCGAACCCCCCCAACAATTTTTGGACCCAAAAAGTTAGCTAAATTTGGTCGAAAATGGTAATTTTTTCAAAAGTTTTTCTAAAATTTTGACCAAAAACCGCTTTAAAACGGTGCAAAAACGCCGAAAACGTTAGGAACAAGCCTTATTTTGATGAAAAAAGGGCTAAATTACAGAAACTTTTGCATTTTATGGCCATTTTTCGAAATTTCTGAGGTCCGAATTCTGGGGGGGGGTTGGGGGGGTACCCCCATCACATTTTGGAGGTCGGCCAAGATTTATCCCCCCCAGACCCAAAGTTTCAGGGAAACTATGCCTCTGGGTATATAGCAAATATATAGGAAGTATATAGGAAAAAACCCAAATTTTCGAATTTTGGCTGAACTTTTTTATTAAGCGACAAATCGAAAATCTAATGATAACTGCCATGAGGCCTTGCGAAGAGCTTCAAAATGAGCCATAAAACGTCTCTCTAGCTCTTACGGTTGGTGAGAAATTTTCTACCAAACTGATGGGAGAAAACCCAATGCGGGAAAAAACCCATGGGCGGGAAAAAAGCCCAGCCGAATTTTTTGCTGCAAGCATGCCAGAACGGTTTTGACTATACCATTCGAAAGAGCGGGGTCATTTTTAGTACATCTGAATCATAAAATATCAATATTTTTGCAAAAAATCATGTCAAATTGACTTTTCAAAATTTCGTATGTTTAACACGTAAACAGGCAAATTTTGGAAATTTTTGAAATTTGCTTAATTTCGGCAGTTTAAGCATCCTATATATCACATAGAAAACGTGTTATTATTGCATTTAAAGCCAAACCCGACCTATATTAGTGAAAAATTAGCGGTTTTTGGCGAAATTTGAAAATTTGGCTTGAAATGGCGCCATCTCAGATTTTGGCCACCTGGACCTCACATAGAAGGTCGAACCTAGGTAAAATCTATATATATATATATATATATATATATATATATATATACCAAATTAATCAGGAGGCTCCACTGAGCTAAGAAATGCATGAATTGTTCCTTTGCTGCTAATGGTTAGAAAAAAATTTTATTTTGAAATTTGGGTTTTTTCCCGCAAATGGGTTTTTTCCCCGCACATGGGTTTTTTCCCGCCGAGTCTACGACACCCCCAGGTCGCACCACAGGTACTAGAGCCAAATTGCATACACCATCGTGAAGTTCGAGACATATCCTATGTGAAACTGTAATCCGTTTTGGGCTAAGTCTTTCCAGTAGTTCAGGGTGACTCCCCAAAGTTGACCCTGCCTGACCCCCATCTTGGGACCAAAAATTCCAAAATTTTCAAAGTCCCAAAAAATTTGCTGAGAGGCAGCGGGAGCTACAATAATACATCCTCTAGGGTAGTTTTGGACGCTCTTTATGATAGGTTATTAAAATCCGATATAGCTCATATGGGTGACTTACACTGGCTCGTATTGTGTTTTTCCCGCCGCGCTATTACCTTCCCCCGCCCTCCCCCCAAATGGACAGAACAAGGTCGACCAGGACAGGACTGGACTGGCATTTTTTGGTTCGTCCCCATTGCCCAAACGGGGGGTTGGTTTTTTCCTCACCACTTGCGGGTAGGTTTTTTCCTCGACCTCTATACGTACGGAAACAATTGCGTCTTTTCAAATGTTCGCTCCCCCACGCTGCGCGACTACCCCCCCCCCCGCTGGGCCTTCGGCTCCCCGTCAACCCGTTTTCCAAAATGCTCCAAAATTTTCCAACAGGTAATGCTCCGTACAAATGACAAAAAATGCCCTAACGTGCTTACAATACATATATATATGTACAATACGTCCTATCTGGGTTTTTCAAATCATTTTTACGGCAGTTTATTCATTTTATTTGTTAAGCCTGCGAAGAAAAGCTCTACAGCGGAAAAATGCAAGAAACTAGAGGGAAAAATGCCCTAGTTGGGCATGCAGTGGCTAGAATAGGGAAAGAAGGAAGGACGGAAAAATGCCAATATAATTGACAGTCGGCGCTGAAAATGATAGAAACTAGATTCAGCGACGAATAGAATGATAGAAACTAGATTCAGCGACGAATAGTGAAAATGTATAGTCGGCGCTGAAAATGATAGAAACTAGATTCAGCGCCGAATAGGGAAAGCAGTCGGCGCTGAAAATGATATAGAAACTAGATTCAGCGCCGAATAGGGAAAGCAGTCGGCGCTGAAAATTATAGAATCTAGATTCAGCGCCGAATAGGGAAAGCAGTCGGCGCTGAAAATGATAGAAACTAGATTCAGTGCCGAATAAGGAATGCAGTCGGGGGTATCCATCCTGTTCGCGTGAACTGCTCTGCACTACCCGAGAACGTGGTATATACTGCACAGGGATGCACCGGGGCCTGGTCCCGGCTCCGGTAGTCAGGCCCCGGCCCCGTCCCCGGTGGTCAGGCCACGGTCCCGACCGTTGCCAAAAATTAGCAAAATTTTAGAAATTTGACATTTTTGACCAAAATTTTGATGTTGATGTTGATATGAGCGTCTGCTTTCTCGTACAATTTTATCTTATACAGCAATCTAGAAACTGTCCCTGGGTTGTCTACTTTTAGACTTACTTGAGCCTCGCGACTGTAGAATATCTACTGACATCGCGTTTTAATGTCCTAGGACAGGATTAAGATTTCATTTTGGCACATACTTTTATCGGCTTTTCCAACACAACATTTTTAACGATCAATGACACTTTTAATTTGTTTTAGACTACTATTAAGAACGAAATTATTAAAAGTCCAAATGCGTAACAGAGTATTTCCAGTTGGAACTACTAATACTAATAGCCAATTTTGCAGAAGACAGCAGCTCCGGCTTTAACTTTATGTTAAAGAACAAAGCTAGCTAGCTACAGTACATTTCGTTCACATAATGACACCTACGTAATGTTAACTGCGTTATATAGTTCATGATCCACAATCAACAACGAACTTTGTGCTCTTCAAAAGCAGACTTTGCTTACACAAACGATATGACTGTATGCCTATGCATATGCCTGCCTCATTTCAAACGCAGTATTAGAGATGCACCGGGACCACCACTACCGGGGCCGGGGCCGGGACCTCATCATGGCACCGGCAGGGGCCGGGGCCACCTTGGCCCCGGGGCCGGCTGGCTTTTTCCTAGGCAAAAATTTCTGGGGGGGGGGGGGGCGAAGTCTGGGGGGGTCCCCCCCCCCCAGGTCTGGGGGGGGCTCGGATTTCTGGGGGGGATGAAAAATTTTTAGAAAAATGTCTAAAATAGCTATTTTTTGCTGCTGAGCTAAAATATTCACTATTTTTAACTTAAATTTAAGCTTAAAATAGCTAAAAAATGCTTAAAAGTCGGTAAAAATCCGGCGAAGCCGGAAAAAATTTTCAAAATTTGTCCTCAGAACCCTATTTTTCCGGGCACTTTAGGGTAGGGGGGGGGGGTTCTGGGGGGGGGGGAAGGCCCGAATCCTGGGGGGGGGCGATTCTGGGGGGGGGCGACCCAAGTCTGGGGGGGGGCCCACCCCCCTGTAGGAAAAAGCCAGGCCGGGGACTGGAAATTGGGGGTATATACAAATAGAAAACTTATAAAAATTTTCTTGAAAATTCAAATTTTGCAATACTTTCTTATATGCAAACGTTACTATCATTGTTTTCATTTAAATCGGTGGGGAAAAAATAATTTGCAACACTTCTTGGCTTTCGAAATTTCAAAACTTTGGTAAAAAAATGTCAGAAATTTACAAAATTTAGCTAATTTTTGGCCCCGGTCGGGACCGGGGCCTGACCACCGGGGCCGGGGCCAGTGCAGAGCAGTTCACGCGAATAGGATGGACGGAGGAATTGCCTGTTCCACGCTACCCGACTGCATTCCCTATTCGGCGCTGAATCTAGTTTCTATAATTATCAGCGCCGACTGCTTTCCCTATTCGGCGCTGAATCTAGTTTCTATCATTTTCATCGCCGACTGCTTTCCCTATTCGGCGCTGAATCTAGTTTCTATCATTTTCAGCGCCGACTGTTTTCCCTATTCGGCGCTGAATCTAGTTTCTATCATTTTCAGAGCCTACTGTCAATTATATTGGCATTTTTCCGCCCTTCCTTCTTTCCCTATTCTAGCCACTGCATGCCCGTCTTCTAGGGCATTTTTCCCTCTAGTTTTACGCAGCTTTAAACCAAAATACACACTGAAATTTAAATTTACACAAGATTTACACAGGTCCGATTTTGAAAAAACCCTGACGTAAGCTAACCATGGCTATTTTTACGAAAAGAGCTGCGGCGCAGCCGGAAAATTTTAAAATTTGCTTATTTTTGGCAAATATATATTTGTGCCCCAAAACAATCCCGGGAGGAGCAAAGATCCCGGGTGGGGGCGATTTTGGGCTCCCCTTAAAATTGTCCTGTTTTAAATGCTGTTTTAAACGCGTTTAGCTGTTTTTCCGAAATTTTTAAAAAATTGCAAAAAAACTCCAAAATCTTTGCATTATTTTCAGTTCAGTCTCATTTTAGGGGGCGGTCTGAGCTCGGCTTGGGGGAGTAGGAGTGGTAGAGTGGAGTTGGTGACATTTTTTAGAGTTTTGAAAGTGTGGGAGGCACACCCTATCAGGGTTGGGAGTCTCGGTCTCGGTCTCGCCCAAAAGCCGAGACTTGGCCAGTCTCGGTCTCGCTTACCCAAAAGTCGCGGTCTCGGACCGAGATCGGAAATTTTTTGAAAACATTAAATTTCAGCGAATTTTTTATATCAGTGTAACGAAATTTAACTGGCGAGGTGCGGCAACCGTATGTTTATGTGTTAAAGCCCCTAATACTGGGTCTAAGCCTCAAAAACTGGAAGAAATTAAGTTTAAGCTTAAAATTGCTAGTCTCGGTCTCGCCCAAAAGCCGAGACTTGGCCAGTCTCGGTCTCGGTACCCTGGTCTCGGTCTCGTTCTCGGTCTCGGTGAAATCTCGGTCTCGCCCAACCCTATGTTGGCAAACCCATATAAATATGCCTAGATTTTTAGGAAAAATAAAAACGCAAAAATCGCTGTTCTCAAGCTTTAACATGAGCTTGTTTTCTGTTTTCTTTTTTGAGCGTTTTTGATGCTTGTATACCTGTGATGCCTTTTTTGTGTTTTGTGCACTCTGCCTCACTTTTTCATTATTTTGAACTTAGAATGCGAAATGCTGGCCAGTGCGATAACTGTACTTTGGAAGAAAATAGCTGGTCTTGTTCACTTTATACTTGGTTCGTTTCGTCGACTGCTGTGTTGTGTTCGCCGAAATCCGGATTCAGGACTGCCATTCACTGTTTCTGACGATGACAGAAAGATAACATATCATCAAATGGTATCATAGGGGTCGCGGCAACCACCCCTATAATATAGTAAAGGTTCGAAAAAATACACCGGCCGCTCCGAAAAATACACCCACCCTTAATCGGGGCTAGTAGCTAGGGAGCCCAGCCAAACTGTGCCCCATAAAAGCGCAAGCTTATTTATATCCAGCCTTGGTATGATGACCGCTTCCCCAAGTGCCCGCACCCACGCAGGCAGAGGACTCAAAAATGGTGTATCATAGGGGTCGCGGCAGCGACCCCTATAATATGTGTGAAAAGTGGCTGGAGACAGTGTAAAATAAGCTGCGCAGAAGCTGCGCAAAATCCTGCGCAGATCCTGCGCTGATGTCATGCGCAAATTGTAGAGCACATCGAGTTTAGTATGTCTGTGAAGTTTCAGCCCCGTATCACTTACCGTTAAAAAGTTGTGCCCCGGACCGGTTATGGCGGCGATGTTTTTTTTCCGGTTTCTCCTATTTGATGGTTGTATTGTACATAATGTTCGCCGCTTTCACGTGATCTGCAGCGGTGGGCCAACCTAAAGGGCTATGGGGTCTAGTAGTACCCTCTAAAGAATTTAAGAATCACAACTTTTTTGCGCCGCAGCTGCGCCACACCGCCGCAGTGGCGCCGCAAAGTCGGCTCATAGCGAAAAGTGACCATTTTTGTGGTCGTCGCTCAGGTCGAGCATTACGAGCTGGAGCTGATTTCTTTTTATATTCAGAAATTACATATATTGAACTAACTAACGGTCCAGGTTGCGTTTCTCTATCACTTCCTTAGCGACCACAGTGGCCCGCCAAAAATGGCGAAAATTCGAAAAATGAAAAATCGAAATTTCTCGCTATCTATTTAACTTTGAAAGCTCAAATCTTCCATACAATGGTTTTCTGGCACGGAGAATCGATTCCCGCAGTCAGTTTTACCGTCAGACCCACCCATCTTGCTGGACTGGTTCCACTTTGCCGTCAGGAGGGTCAAGTCGGAAACCGCTTCCTGGAGGTCCATAGTATGCTTTACCTGGCCTCTCAAAACTTTGTCTATAGGTGTTTTCTGGTGCGCCCAGCTCATTCCCGGTGTCCTTTTTGCCGTAGGACTCATCCATCTTGCTGTGCTGGTTCCACTTTGCCGTCTGGAGGGTCATGTCGGCAACCGCTTCCTGGAGGTCCATACTAGGCTCTACTTGGCGTCTCAAAACTTTGTCCATAGGGGTTTTCTGGTGCGCCCAGCTCATTCCCGGTATCTGTTTTGCCGTCCGACGCACCTATTTTGCTGGGCTGGTTCCACTTTGCCGTCGGGAGGGTCAAGTCGGAAACCGCTTCCTGGAGGTCCATAGTAGGCTTTACCTGGCCTCCGAAAACTTTGTCTATAGGGGTTTTCTGGTGCGCCCAGCTCATTCCCGGTATCCGTTTTGCCGTTCGACGTACCTATTTTGCTGTGCTAGTTCCACTAGGGTCACTCGGGTGGAGGGGGTCAAGTGGTCGAAATTAAAATTTTTCAAAAGTGGTCAAATTTGGTTTCAAACGAAAGCTCTAAGTGAGCTGAGCAACTTTTGTCATAGAACTGCGTACCCAAAATGGCTGTAGAGTGCTGTCGTGGGGTGGGGTGGGTACTTAGGCGATTTTGGGTCAAAACTAAAATTTTTCAAAAGTGGTCAAACTTGGTATCAAATGAAAGCCCTAAGTGAGCTGAGCAACTTTTGTCATAGAACTGCGTACCCAAAGTGGCTGTAGAGTGCTGTGGTGGGGTGGGGACTTAAACGATTTTGGGTCAAAAATAAAATTTTTCAAAAGTGGTCAAATTTGGTATCAAATGAAAGCCCTAAGTGAACTGAGCAACTTTTGACATGGAACCATCCACCAATATTTGCTGTGCCAAATATCGTCACGTGCCTATGAAACTTTTGTCTTTACTTCTTCAATCGGAATTTAAGGATATACCTATTTACATTTATTATATATATATATTTAAAGGATATTTGAAGGATATATATACGATACAGCCAACACACACACACATATTATCCTCTTTTGTGCGGAGCACTTTTGTTACTTGTATATATATCTATATACAATGAAAAAGTTGGTTTTCAACTTTTGGATCAGTTGGCAACTTTTTGGCTCTTGTTCTCTACACTAAAGCTATAGTAGCACCTATTGTTTTAACATAATACACATTGCTTCTAGTTTTTTGGCAATAGGTTCGGGCGCCCCTGCGCCACACAGTTGCGCAGCAGCGGGAGCAGTTTTTTCGGACCTGCTGCGCACTTGGGTCCGAAATAAAAATACACATAAAAATTCTTATTTTAGCTGCTAAAAATCGAACAGGTGTCGAGTTTCCGCGTTTTTTGCGGTATTTATGGCTGTAGCATGCACTGACTGTCTCCTGGGTTGGTCCAAGGGGTCAGTCAACCTTTCCTTTACTACAGTGGCGTATGAAAATTTGTCATCCACTCTGAGCAGAACTTTACTGGAATGACTTTTAGCGCTGTTTTATGCCAGCATTACCGACTATAGTAGTGATTCCATTAATGTTGAGTCAATTTTAGAAGCGAATAGCCAGTCGCTACTGCATTTTCAGGATCTCAAGCCGCTGTAAATTGCTTGCGACAGTCTCGGTAACAAAAGCCGACGATATTCCGGGTAGTTAGAGCATTGAAATGAGTTGAAAACGCTCAGGAAAATTACGAATCTAGAGTCAACTTAATAAATATATATATAATACCATATGGTAAACTTTTGCTACGTTCACATGCTCAGATTGGGCTGCCAGGTTCCTCAGCAGACAAGCTTTCAGCGCTGAACTGAAAACTCAATTTTTTTTACTTTGAATGAGCTAAATGATGGTTTACAATCAATGTGCCCATGGCTAGAGAATTAATAACAACGTAGACGACCCTTCCGGTAGGCATCGGGATTCCAGAACTCATGTTAACAGCAATGACCATCTATGACGATTTTCAGAAGGTCTTATAGATGTCTGCTGGATATTTATTCTTTGTCGTTATGTTTGTTCAGAATTAAAAACAGTATATGGTCAGATGAAACATTTTTCGGGCCATATGCGGTAGGCGGCCTATCTAATGAAAATTAACCACCATAGACTGGAAAGATAGGTCAGTAGTCAACGGAAAATGCATGAGCAGCATCTGTATATACGATTTGTATGGTCATTTTGGCGCTAGATAATGGAAACGCGAATTTTGGTCCTGTAATTTTTTTCGACCCCGCGTATTTTTTCGATTTGTGTCCGAAAAAATACAGTCAATTTTCAAAATTTCTCTGAAAGCGCAGCCCTAGCCCGGGAACTTTGGGCATGGGAAGAAACTAGACCCCACCCCACACATGTTGGGCCATATCCGGGATCTCTACCGCAATAATATAAAAAGTTATCCAAAAAGTTGCCAAGTCGTATTTTTTCGAACCTTTATATATATAATGTATGAACAGTCCCTCTGGAGACAATGTACAATAAGCTGCGCAGATTTTATGCGCAAATTTTAGGTTCAAAAATAAGTTATATTGCGTGCGACAAAGCTAAGCGTATGGGATCAAATCGCATATCCGGTTTAACAATTACACAAAACAAGCAAAATCAGCACGTTTTTAAAACGCTATCATTCAAAAATTACAGCAGATATGAAGTAATTTGAGGTTGATGCTTGTTAGGGATAGACAAAATGTCATTTTAATGAAATAATTTGACTTCCGGACCAACCGGATACTGAGATAATAGCCCATGAAATCTCAAATTTCAAAGCTCAGAACCTGAAATCGACCGGATATTCGATTACTTTGACACCGGTAAAATGAAAGTAGCCTCCCAAATATTCATTGTGCCAAAAACTAACATTTTTTATCCGCGATTCCGAGCACCAGACCGGAAAAACCGATTTCTCCGGTTTTTTCGCACCGGATACGATCATAAATCACGCAATTTTGGTCCAAATTGAACAAAACTTCGTATATAGACTAATTTCGACCCGCTGAATCTAAAAATTCAATCAGCGAAAATGTACGACCTACCCATCTTACTATACAGTTTTTGTGACCTAGACATCCGGTTACCGGACATAGACCGGATGTGACCGGATTTCCGGAGATGTCTTGCGCCAAGGACCAATATGCTAGAGTATGAATTAATTAGCATTCTCTTTCCGAATCTGAAGCGTTTTTATCGATTTGGCATGCGGTAACCGGATATAGACCGGATATAATGGTTTTACCGGATTCTCTTCCTCCTGAGGTTTCTAGAAATATATACTTTATATAGACTAACTTCAAAGGTTAACTCAGGACAAGCGCTCACAGTTCGGTTCCAAGAATTTTTGGTCAGACTTTAGTTAATGGTTTAAATTGTCGCACCTTGTTTATGAGTTTACAGAAGTTTTAAAATAACCTACTTTAACCTATTCATTCATAAAAGTATAATTATAAATAGAAATTAATTCAACATAAAATATATACGTACATAAAATATTCGTGTATGTAATAAAATATCAAAGTCTACTGAAAAACATTAGTTTAAACTGAATACAAAGAAGACAAAAGGGGATCTGGTCTAAGCCAGACTCTTAACACAACAAAATTGCTTCTAGAAATTAATTTAGAGCAATCTTGCCATTTATTTCTTAGGGCCATTTCATAAAAAGCGCTTAAACGGCTTAGCTTAAAAGTGAATTTATTTATGAAAAGGGACGTCGGCTTAAACGGCTTAAATGGCTTAAACGGCTTAAATTTAAGCCCTTTAAGCCGACCCTTTTCATAAATAACCATCGGCTTAAACTTTAAGCCGAATCCTTTTCATAAAAAGCACACCGGCTTAAAAATGCAGTGGCTTAAAATTAAGCCGTTTAAGCCGATCCCCTTTTCATAAATAGTTTTAGTTTAAGCCGTTTAAGCCGATGGCTTAAAATTCAGTTCAAATTGTCTGATTTTTAAGCCGCGTAAAACCACGCGCTTAAACGGCTTAAACCATGGTAGTAGTAATATTAAAACGTTCATAACTTCCTCAATATTTGGAGTAGGCCAATGATATTTATATCAAAATGAAGCTCATAGTGTGAAGAATTCAATGGCGTTATTGGCATGCTTTTTACTACGGGTAAATATTTTAAAAACAAGCCTCTACTTGAAGAGTAACCTTCTATTTATTAGATTAACAGTTATACAGTTTATTCAAGTCAAAAAATACTTTTTGTTGACTTAAGGGGGGGGGGTCGCTTTGGGTCAAAATCGATAGGCACGGATTTCGCTCATTTTCACACACAATACAGGTACATATGTTCTCAAAAACAAGACAAAACATTAGAGTTCGAAATCAAACTGTGGCAGAGATATACAGCTATAAAGTTGGAAAACTTGAAAATTACTGTGATTTGCCCTCCAAGGTCATGTTGAGACAGAACGGCAGCGAAATTTGGGTCAACTAATATTGCAAATTAATTTTTTAGGTTGGCTAATATTTTAATGCTAAAACAACTCCGGGATATCCATCCAGTCGTTCACAGTACATTCTTCAATTGTAATCTGAGCCTTTTTCATCTAATTGTGCCCTGAAAGTTTAACTTGCTCTAACTTTCAGATACTACATTTCTGACACATAGTTCTATTAGAAAAGTTATTCAGCTCGTCAGTAGCTATCGAATGATACGCAATTTGTCTATATTTTGGGAATTTCAAAAATTGACTTTTATGACCTATAAGGGTATGTTCACAAAAAACTTAAACTACTTAACTTAAACGACTTAACTTAAACTACTTAAACTTCTTAAAAAATTCGATTCATAAATAAACGGCTTAAACTACTTAAACGACTTAAACGACTTAATGGCTTAAACGGCTTAACTTAAACTACTTAATTTAAGTAGTTTAAGTAGTTTAAGTAATTTTTTTATGAAACGAATTTTTAAGAAGTTTAAGTTAAGTAGTTTAAGTTAAGTCGTTTAAGCCGAATCTTAATGAAACTAATTTAATTTTGCCATCAAACAAGGGCTGTGCCAGGTTAGTGAAGCGGGCTTCAAATTCGGGCCTGCCCGAGTTTTGATCGAGTTAAAATTTATTGTTGTGCTGGTTCGGGTTCGCGTATTTTTGGCTTGAAAAGGTAATTTATCATTGAAATTCAGTCCAATTTGCTGCAGTAACTTCATTTAGGCTGCAAAACATTTCAGAAAAGTCGAGGCTTGAGAATATGTGTATTGTAGAAATTAGCGTTTATCCACCATAACTGGCGCTGTGATCACTATACAGGACAAATTTGTAGTTATGAAAACCTATAACTACTCTTCAGAGTAAATCCTTACGGTTTAGGAGATAACAGCGAAAATTAATTTTACTCTGTCTAAAACTGACCTTTCGAAAAGTCAAGTAGTGCAAGATGTCGACAGGTTCATCAGCACTGGTCCGTCGGTCAAGCATTGTCTACATTTGTAGTCCTGTAGGACGTGTTATGCCCAAGGGAGAGCTCTCTGCGCCGCGGCATCTCTGCATAGGCACAGCTCCAAAAATATGAGATTTGGAAAATCAAAGCCAGATTCTTTTGAACACAGATTTCTAACAACTCATTCAAACAATTCGAAAGTTGCTTTTACACACTCATTTTGGAAAAATGCCTGTGGCTATTTTTCAGGGTTTTGCGCTTCGATTTTCTGTTCAAGAAAAAACGCCCAAACTTAAAACAACCCAAACGCTACACTACTGAACTACACTTCAACGCCGCAAACAGAAAATTTTGAGAAAAATCAGACATTTACATTTTTCTCTTAAAATGCTGGAGTAAAATGCTGGAGATGGATGACAACTAAGATTCAATATTAAACTTTAATCACCGACTGGAGCATTAAATAGATAAATATACTTTCTTTGCCCGTCTGCCATGAGAGTGGAAGGAATGTAGTTAGAATTGTTTACATGGGTCATCGGTCATCGATGAGACTAGATAGTAGCTATAACTTAGGTTTTGATAGCCTAAAGAAAACTTGAAGTTTTTTGACTCGAAGACTCGAAGTCTTCTAGCAAGCTGCTATATTTACTTTAAATTTCTTTATTTCAACAACTATTTTGCAGTACTTGATCATGCAACCAATTCTTTTCAGCTACAGAGGAAACTCTTGCAAGCGCCAGTACTGAAATTTACAAGATGGTTTATGATAACATGCGATAATCTATAGGTATTTGACGTAATAATGTGCTGGCGTAAAAGGATTATATGCCCAAATTTTCGACAGTTTTCCCAGCCAACGGAAAATTACTTATTTAAAGTTAAAATCGTCAAAAGTGTTACCATATTAATGTAAAATTGCTAATTTTAATTTAGAATCTCCAAAAGAGTCGCTATCTCATGTCAGTAGCTGAAGCGTCATACCATTGTTAGACATTATCTATTTTTCAAAAACAAATACAGTTGTTTTGACATGTTAGCATTAATGTGCTCCTTATGAGCTTTCGAATGATATATAAATGGCCTATTAACTCCCAAAATTGCAGAAGTTATGAAGCTTTTAAAATGGCCAGTCATACGTGCATTCTTTCGTTTAAGTCGTTTAAGCTCCGTAAATCACGCGGCTTAAAAATCGCTGTTTTTGAACTGCGTTTCAGCTGTCTACTTAAACTACTTAAACTAAGTAGTTTTTATGAAAGCAGTTTTACTTAAACGGCTTAAAGTTTAAGTCGCTGAATCATTAAGTAGTCCTGTATTTGTGAAACGCCACTTTACTTAAAGTTTAAGTAGCTAGTTTTTTGTGAAAGGGGGGCTACTTAAACAACTTAAGTTAAGTCGTTTAAGTCGTTTAAGTCGTTTAAGTAGAAGTTGGTTTCACAAAAACCACTTCGTTTAAGTTAAGCCGTTTAAGTACTTTTTGTGAACAAACCCTAAGAGATCAAAGGAACCGACACGACAGAAAAGTTCTACCTTGAAGCATTTGCCTTTACCATAATGTCCGGCAGGTATTGACAGTTTTAAGTGCCAATTTTGGTGACTTTCGAGTGGGTAATGAGTGAGAAATTATTAAAAGAACGTGAAAATTGATAAAAATGATGATTTTCGGCAAAATTAGCAGATTTTGTGGCAAGTTTTTTGAGAGCACCACAAACGGTAGAAATTTGCAACTACTGTCATAAGTATTCTGTGTATGCATAGAGTGCAACTATCTATAAGCGATTTCTGTAGCTTTTGCCAATCGTGCAGGAGAGGCGAAAATGTTTTGCTGGTCCTGTTTTTCGTGGTACAAAAAGCACCAATTTTTCGAAATTTTGACTTTGAAAAATCGCCAAAAATCCGACACTCAACAGAATTGTTCCAAAAGGGCTATTTGCACTCTCTAATATGTCCTTAACATGTACAACAAGGTTGCAGCTCTGTATCTTTCATACAGCGAAAAATTTTTCTGCCACAAACTTTTTAACCTGACTTTTTCATTTTCCTATGTTTAACACATGTCGAGGTCACCTTTGAAGGGCTCTACAGAACGATTGAAGCAATATTACGCAAAACGCACCTGTTTTGTTTTGAGGACCCATTAGGACTACAAAGTATGTGAAAATGAGCAAAATCGGAGATAGTCGAAAAATCGGCCAAAAAGCGACCCCCCCCCTTAACTCGACTTTTTGTTGTATTTTATGCTTATACAAGTTATACATAAATTCTCCAGCTTACAGCTTTGCTAATAGTGCATTACAAGTGCATTGCAATGCTGTCCCCTGAGCACACCCACTTTTTGCGTCAGACCCGAAATCTTTTGAGTCATGATCGTTGGGCGGAGTACTCTCATCCGTCCCTTACTCTTCTTTGGTCCTCTCTCGATTATTTCCGATAGCCAATTATAAAGTGATGTGCGCGAGGGTAGCGCTGCACCCAATTTTTGAGTCACGGAACGATATTCTGCTGAAAGTTTGTAAATTTATTTATTTTCATGATTCACCCATTAAAAACAATCCAGATTCGTTCTGTTGTAATAAATTTAACAATCAGGACCCTAAAGGCGGCATTATTCCGCAGTTGAACCTCAGCTTTTCCGGGGTAGTTACATATGATATGTCTTGGAAATCCTCTTTGAGCTTTTGCTGCTAAGGCATATTTTAAATTTTAAATTTAAAATTTTCAAAATGAAGCAAACGAGCAGGCCCCAAACAAGGCACTGGCAAGGCAGAGCCTAGTTCTTCCAGTGGGCATGGTTACATGAGATACCAGTAAGGTCCCCAATTTCAGGTTGTGGTGCCCGAGGTTATACCAATAAGAAGTCATAACAATAAAAATTCGGACCTGCGGTGGGACTCGAACCCACGACTCTTTGCGCACTAGACAAAGCCTCTGCCGACTGAGCTAGGAAGGCATAGTCTCATCAAGCTTTGTCGGAATTCGTGTAGGACTACTTTATACTTTACTGTATATATACTTTCATACTTTTACTTTCACTTTTACGTGTTACTTTCACAACGTGAACCCACGTAAAGCAGAAACGTAGAAGTAGAGGAACAATTTTGTAGCGTCAACCACATTTTAATTTACGCAGAACTACAACGAATTAGACATTATAGCAGAATCCTACCAAACAACTATCAGAATTTCCACTTAATTTTTGAATTTTTACTATACAAGAACCCAAACACAGTATATACGTCCCGTCTGCTCACCCAAAATGGGCCGGTGTTAACGTAAGAGCTTCAATGCCATTAAATTTCTTTCTAATGCAATACTTTATCCAGGATAAACAGTTGCATTCTAAACAGTATAAAATTTTAAAAAATTAAACCAATTTTCCTCAAGTTTTTTATTTTAACTCAAACCCATTTTGGGTGACCAGACTGTACTGAGACCGTACCGTACTGTATTTGGATTCTGGTATATTAAAAATTCAAAAATTTAGTGGAATTTCTGACAGTTGTTTGGTAGGATTCTGCTCTTAGTTCTGCGTAAATTATGACGTAATTGACGCAGGGAAATTGTATATACTTTTACTCATACTAGAATCCGCTAAACTTCGGCAAGCGAACGGGCAAGCGGACGGGCCATTATATACAAGTATTAATAAGCTTCATTAAATAGATAAGCATATGATTTTCTTTCTCAATGTTTCAATGTAATTGTAACTTGTAATCCCTGGCCATTATATACAAGTATTCTACATATTAACGAAAACGTGAGTCAATTTTTCAATTTTTGTTTTTAAAATTCCGTACAATACAAAGTATTTGGATTGAGTTAGATCAGTGGATCATGAAGACGAGTAAATTTGCAGACTTTTCGAAAGACGTTTCTTTTGAACCCAGAAGTGATAGCTTTTCTTTAGCTTTCCCACACTCAGAGAAGTCCATGTTCAAAAATTACTTTTGTGTAATCACATGTCCAATTCAAACAGTAAAATTACATCAGAAATACTTTATTTTGTTGTAATGAATACATTCCTAGCTTTAAAATAATTCCTTTGCAAATCATTGTTGAACTCCAAGAACTGAATAAATTACAGACTTTCAAAGTTTGGTGCACATACCCGCACCAGTACCTTAAATGGCGCAGAATATAAGCTACGATGAAGCAGGAAGTTCATTTGCTTTTATATATTAATAGTCAAAAGACTTTCATAAATAATAGGCTTAAACGGCTTAAAAATCCTTTTCATGAATAATCTACTTAATCGGCTTAAACGGCTTAATCGGTTTAATCGGCTTAAATTAAGCCGTTTAAGCTAAGCCGTTTAAGCCGTTTAAGCCATTTAAGCCGATTATTTATGAAAAGGAATTTTTAAGCCATTTAAGCCTTTTAAGCTAAGCCGTTTAAGCTAAGCCGTTTAAGCTTTTTATGAAAATGTAGCGCTTCTACCAGGGCTGGCGGATCAGGAAGAAACCAAGGACAAGCCCAAACGGGAGGCGTCAGGCACCTTCGTACCCACGAAACCAGGACCTAGAAGAGAGAAGGGAAGAGGGAGGTTCAGCTTTTCACTCACCATTGAAAGTAAAGAATTGGTCCCGCCGGGGATCGAACCACGGCCCTTCTGCTCTAGAGTCAGACATGCTAAACCACTACACCACGGGACCATCAGCTGAACTCCCATTGCAGGCTTATCAATCTTTCCTATGCCTGCTTCCCTTACATCTCCCCCGGGTTTCCTTTAAGACGCGTCCCGCGGCTTACTCAACTCGGAATCGAACCGAGAGCGCATCCAGCGCAGGGCATTCTGAGCCCAAGGGATCCGTGCTCCCCCGACACACGTTCCAGACCCCTTTAGATCCAACCAACCAGAAACAACTACTGGGGGACCGGAGACAGGAGTCCAATCCGGGTCCTGAGGCAGCCTCGACACATGTAGCGCTTCTACCAGGGCTGGCGGATCAGGAAGAAACCAAGGACAAGCCCAAACGGGAGGCGTCAGGCACCCTCGTACCCACGAAACCAGGACCTAGAAGAGAGAAGGGAAGAGGGAGGTACAGCTTTTCACTCACCATTGAAAGTAAAGAATTGGTCCCGCCGGGGATCGAACCACGGCCCTTCTGCTCTAGAGTCAGACATGCTAAACCACTACACCACGGGACCATCAGCTGAACTCCCATTGCAGGCTTATCAATCTTTCCTATGCCTGCTTCCCTTACAAAAAGGCCCTTAGTTTCACCAATAAATTTCCTTTGTTCCGTTAACTCAAAAAAGATCCGGATCCGGATGGTTTTGCTGCCGGATCCGGATCTGCAATATCCGGCAGGATCCGGATCCGGATATCCGGTTGATCCCTAATATATATATATACAATATTGAACTAACTAACGGTCCAGGTTGCGTTTCTCTATTGACCGCAGTGGCCCGTCAAAAATGGCGAAAATTCGTAAAATGAAAAATCAAGATTTCTCTCAATATATATACGTATATATATATATATACGTATATTCAACTTAGAATGCTCAAATCTTCCATAGAATGTTTTCCTTCACGGAGAATCGATTTCCGCAGTCAGTTTTATCGTCTGACCGACCCAGTCGGAAGTGTCCAGTCGACAGCCACTTCTAGGAACACTATATAAGACAGTACATAGCCTCTCAAAACTGTCTGTAGGGGTTTTCTGGTTCCCTGAACTCATTACGCCGCACCGATTTTGCTGGGTTAGTTCCGCCTTGCTTTCCTAGGATCAGTTCTGTTAGGGGGTCAGTGGTCAAAAATAAAATTTTTCAAATTCAAATCAAATGAAAGCCCTGGGTGAGCTGAGCAACTTTTGTCAGAGAATCGCCTACTCAAAATGGATATAGACTGCTGTGGTGGGGTATGGGAGTGCGTTTTACCCGATTTTTGGTCAAAAATAAAAATTTTCAAATGTGGTCAAATTCGGTACCAAATCAAAGCCCTAGGTGAGCTGAGCCCCTTGTGTCATACAATCGTGTGCTCAAAATGGCTGTAGACTGCTGTAGTGAGGTAGAGAAGTGTCTTAGGCGAGGCGATTTTGGATTCAAAATTTCTGGAGAGGAAAGCCTGGATGGGCTCCTGGTTTGAAGGGGACTAAAATGCTAAAAAAGACCCAATTAGAGACCCCAAAAAAGGTCAAATTGAAAATTTTTAAAAATTTAAAAATTCAAATTTTGCAATAATTTCTAGTAAATATACAAATGTTACTATTGTTGTTTTCATTCAAATCGGCGAGAAAACAAACGATTTGCAACACTTCGACCCACTAGCGTAGATACGGGGGGCGGGGGCCTCCCCGATATAATGGCTTTGCCTTCCCGAAAAAATTGGGCAAAAGAAAAATTCTACGCGCGGGGGTTTAACTTTATTAGAAACATACGCAAATTATACATTAATGCTTAAATTAGTTCAATATTGATGCATTTTCTACACCATTAAAAATTTACACCAAATTTGCGATATATATATATATATAATCGCGTTCAGTTATACATTTTCGTTTAAACATTGTATTGGTTTACGTGCATATGCTGTAAGTTACGTCCATGATTTGTTGCTTTCGCATTTTTAGCTCGTAATCGTTAGTAGCTAATAGCTTTTATGCGACATTCAAGCTGAATTTCTTATTTCAGTCAGATTTAGTGGATTGGAATTCCTGGGATGGTAGTCAGCAGGCTCCTCCATCTCCCATAGAGCAGTTTTATCAGGAGCGTCAGCAGAGATTTCGTCAGAATAGCCAAAGTCAGCAGCAACAGAGTTTAGACTCCACTGAGCCTGACTATTTCTGTGACATGACACCTCAGACTGTAAAACAGAAAAAGGTGATGATGATGATGGTGGTGGCTATGGTGGTGCTGTTATAGTTGAGTTGTACGGTTGTCCTATAGTCGTATACGATATATGTATATATATATATATACGTATATACACTAGCGTAGCCAGAAAAAATTTTCGGGGGCGGGAATACCAAAAGTGGCGGGGGGTCTGGGGGGCGGAGCCCAACTGTACGCGTAGAATACACTTTCTAGAAGACTTAAACATTTTCAATGGCCACAGTTTATATATATTGACAGTTTTCGACTTTTATTAATGTTTATAATCACTAGCGTAGCCAGAAAAAATTTTCGGGGGGAATGCCAAAATTTGGTGAGGGTCTGGGGGGCGCAGCCCCCCAGAAGTTGAAAAATTTTTGAAATTTGTAACGTCTGAGGAATTTTTTCAAAGCATTCTTTGAATTAAAGAAGCGAAATGAGGCTCAATACGTTTTCATGCACGCAAATGATGCATAAACTGGGCGAATCACACTCAATAAGGTATTTAGAACTCATTTTTGGCCTTCCAAACCCATATTATGATGGTAAATGTAAGTAAATACGCGCCGAAGGCGCAAAAATTTTTCGAAAAATGGGCGTTTTACACATGGCAGGAAAAAATTCCTGGGGGGCAACACAATTTCGGGGGGGGGGAATTCCCCCCCCCCCCCAGGCTACGCGCCTGAATATATATATATAAATATATATATATATATATATATATATATATATATATATATATTAGGGATCGACCGGAACTCCAAAAAACCGGAACCGGAACTGGCTTTAAAAAACCGGAACCGGAACCGGAACCAGCTCTTTAACACTACAAAAATCGAAAATTTTTTCTGACGTTTTGGACAATTTTTGTGCAATTTTTCTCTTTTTTGTAGCTACTAGAACATTGTAATAAAGTTTGAATTGTTTTTTATATCATAGGGGTCGCGGCAGCGACCCCTATTATATGTGTGAAAAGTGGCTGGAGACAGTGTAAAATAAGCTGCGCAGAAGCTGCGCAAAATCCTGCGCAGATCCTGCGCAGATTTCATGCTCAAATTGTAGAGCACATCGAGTTTAGTATGTCTGTGAAGTTTCAGCCCCGTATCACTTACCGTTAAAAAGTTGCGCCCCGGACCGGTTATGGCGGCGATGTTTTTTTTCCGGTTTCTCCTATTTGATGGTTGTATTGTACATAATGTTCGCCGCTTTCACGTGATCTGCAGCGGTGGGCCAACCTAAAAGGCTATGGGGTCTAGTAGTACCCTCTAAAGAATTTAAGAATCACAACTTTTTTTGCGCCGCAGCTGCGCCACAGCGCCGCAGTGGTGCCGCAAAGTCGGCTCATAGCGAAAAGTGACCATTTTTGTGGTCGTCGCTCAGGTCGAACGTTACAAGCTGGAGCTGATTTCTTTTTATATTCAGAAATTACATATATTGAACTAACTAACGGTCCAGGTTGCGTTTCTCTATCACTTCCCTAGCGACCACAGTGGCCCGTCAAAAATGGCGAAAATTCGAAAAATGAAAAATCGAAATTTCTCGCTATCTATTTAACTTTAAAAGCTCAAATCTTCCATACAATGGTTTTCTGGCACGGAGAATCGATTCCCGCAGTCAGTTTTACCGTCAGACCCACCCATCTTGCTGGGCTGGTTCCACTTTGTCGTCGGGAGGGTCAAGTCGGAAACCGCTTCCTGGAGGTCCATAGTAGGCTCTACCTGGCCTCTCAAAACTTTGTCTATAGGGGTTTTCTGGTGTGCTCAGCTCATTCCCGGTATCCGTTTTGCCGTCCGACGTGTCTATATTGCTGGGCTGGTTCTACTTTGCCATCTGAAGGGTCAAGTCGGAAACCGATTCCTGGAGGTCCATAGTAGGCTCTACCTGGCCTCTCAAAACTTTGTCTATAGGGGTTTTCTGGTGTGCCCAGCTCATTCCCGGTATTCGTTTTGCCGTCTGACGTACCTATTTTGCTGGGCTGGTTCTACTTTGCCGTTTGAAGGGTCAGTCGGGTAGGAGGGTCAAATGGTCGAAAATAAAGTTTCTCAAAAGTGGTCAAATTTGGTGTCAAATGAAAACCCGAAGCGAACAGAAGAACTTTCGCCATGGAACCATCCACCAAAAATTGCTGTGTCGGATTTATGCCTTTACTTTCTCCTCAACCGGAATTTAAAGATAGACATAGGCCCAACACACATATTATCCCCTTTTGTGCGGAGCATTTTTGTTACTTGTAATAATTTCATTGCACGAATTTGACATTTGCAATTTATTTTGAGAATTCTGTCTTTAAATTTAAATTGTATATACTAAAACTTTAATTATACACGGTATGTAATAATATATTCGAGCACGTTCTTGATACAATAAATGGCTTATTAATCTACATTATTGCGCCGAATTTCGCTGAATAATTTGGTCGAATGCAAGTTTAATTTTTAAGGAAATTTACTGGCAAATAAAAATTAACTTTTTAAGTACGTAGTGAGCTGAATATTAAATTAAGCAAAATAAATAGATAGAACTTGATTACAGGAAATATCTGGGAGCATCAAGCTGCTCTAAGACTTCTCGGCAAAATACGCCAGAAGCGTGTTTAGTGTTGACTTTTTATCTGGCTTGCCTGACAATTTTTAGTCATAATTATAAATTTAATTTAACTTTACTAAAGCAAAAGCTCCAAGAAAAGTTGCAGTTGCAATTTTGAATATTATACAAAATAAAAAAATTATCGCGAAAATAATGATGCCATCGAAATTTGGCTTATTATAATTTTAGCTTAACTTTATTCTCTTTTTTATTCAAGATAAAATTCAAATATTGTTTCTGAAGGTTGCTGTTCTTGCTTAAATTATTGTAAAATCTGGCTGTATCTGGGTGTATATGAGCTTAGGTAATATATATAAGCTATAAAAACTGAACTTGTTTAGAACATCACTTGTTCGTCCATGTAGACCTTAGCTTGTAATTAGTTTTCTGAGTAAAATGCAAATGCAAAATGCACTTCAGATTTTTTGTCCTTGATTGTAATATATAAATTTTTATCCTTTAAGCATGCGTAATTAAGCCTGAAGTATTTTTCACGCGTTTCAAAGAAATTTGAATTAAACGCAATCTCCCTTAGTTGAATTAAAAGAAGTTTCACGTTTTTGGCTAGCTTCATCTGTTTTTTTGAATTTTAAATTATATTTATTCAAAATACTTTAAAAACCCTTGCTATTTGTTCTATCCATAATTTTTTTAATAATTCTGTTGCACTCTGCTCTGCAGTAAAGTGTGTACGTAATTACTAAACACACAGCAAAAAGCTTATTCCATTCTATGTAAACAATTATATAAAACAATTATATACGTATACATATATTATATAGATTTGAGCTAGAACTGACATCTACACAACAGTGTACATAATATAAATCTGAAATAGCATTATATACGTAAGGTCTACGCCAAGGTTTTAATTTTTCAATTTAACAATAAGTATCTTCTACCAATATATATTAAATTTAAAAGCTTCGGCGGGGTTATGCTACCTATTCGAATTTTCTGAACTAAGTAATATTTTATTGTATAATATATTAATATTTATAACAAAGATTATTATTATTATTACATTAGACATTCTAAGTGCGTAAATACAATAGCGCCGCAGGCGAAAATTTTTGAGAAAAATAACATTCTGGTTAGAAGAGAGTAGCAATATTTCCAAAAAGTTTTGAAAAATTTGGAAAAAAATTTTTGAAAATTCTAATAAATTTAGCTTTTGACAATAGGCTAAAATTGGTTCCGGTTCCGGTACGTTTTGAAAAACCGGAACCGGAACCAAAAAGTACCGGAACCGGAACCGGAATTCCGGTCGATCCCTAATATATATATATATATATATATATATATATATATATATATATATATATCATGAGGGTGCGCGGAGCGCCCCTCATAATATGAGCTATAAAGGCACTTTGCGGATTTGGGAAACTGTTAATTAGCCATAACTGATTAACGGTTAGGAGTTGAGAGCTAAAGTTTACATTTTTGAAATCTCCAGGCCAAGAGCTTTCGAATGATACCAAACTTGCCCGGAAAAAATGAACTTTGAAAAAATCGACTTTTTGATACAAGTTTAAAAGTGGGGGTTTTTTTTTCTCTGTATCGACCACTTTTTAAGGGCGATTTTTGCGCACACCGATTTTTCAAACGGCCCATAGGAAAAATTTTTCTATACTAATTTTTGATTATCTAGGCGATGGTCCAGATCAAGTTTATGTTTGATTTCCGAATTTCGCTCTGGGTCGATTTTTACAGATGGTCAAAAATGGAAAAATCGACGTTTGGACTTAGAAAATTTTCGAGGTCCCAACATAGAAAATTGTCAAAAAGTCGTCTAAAATAGCGTTTTTTGGCCATTTGGTGGTGCGCATATATAGTAAATCGGGGTCGCTGGCATACTGCCGACGCCGTATCTCGCCTGGTTCATCTGGTTCAGCTGGTTCAACAGTGAACCAGCCCCAAGTTCAAGCTGTCAACAAAGAAAATGGTCTGTAAACCATATAAAACAGCGTTTTTCGGCCTTGGGATGGTACCCATATATAGTAAATCGGGGTCGCTGAACACGATGAGCATACTGTCGACGCCGTATCTCGCCTGGTTCATCTGGTTCAGCTGGTTCAACAGTGAACCAGCCCCAAGTTCAAGCTGTCAACAAAGAAAATGGTCTGTAAACCATATAAAACAGCGTTTTTCGGCCTTGGGATGGTACCCATATATAGTAAATCGGGGTCGCTGAACACGATGAGCATACTGTCGACGCCGTATCTCGCCTGGTTCATCTGGTTCAACTGGTTCAACGTTGAACCAGTTCCTGGTTCAAGCTTCAGGAGATAGTTGGAAGGTTGATCTTTTGCACACAAAGGTTATTGGGCATGGGGAATTCACTGGTGGTGTTATTTTGGGGATCCGAGCCAAGGCTGGCCAGATCTGGTTCAACTGGTTCAAAGTTGAACCAGTTCCTGGTTCAAGCTACTGGAGATAGCTGGAAGGCTGATATTTGGCATACAAAGGTTACTGGGCATGGGAAATCCACCGGTGGTGTTATTTTGGGGTTCCGACCCATGGCTGGTCAGATCTGGTTCAACTGGTTCAAAGTTGAACCAGTTCCTGGTTCAAGCTACTGGAGATAGCTGGAAGGCTGATATTTGGCATACAAAGGTTATTGGGCATGGGGAATCCACTGGTGGTGGTATTTTGGGGATCCGACCCATGGCTGGCCAGATCTGGTTCAACTGGTTCAAAGTTGAACCAGTTCCTAGTTCAAGCTACTGGAGATATCTGGAAGGCTGATATTTGGCATACAAAGGTTATTGGACAAGAGGAATTCACTGGTTGTGTTATTTCGGCGATCCGACCTATGGCTGGCCAGATCTGGTTCATCTGGTTCGAAGTTGAACCAGTTCCTGGTTCAAGCTACTGGAGATAGCTGGAACGCTACGATTTTGTATACAAATGTTATTGGACATGCGAATTGGTCATACCACCTAAAACAGCGTTTTTCGGAGTTTCGGAGCCTTAATAAGGCGGCGCTGCCAAAAATTGGAAGAAGGACAAGTAGGAAAAATGCTCCTTGCAGTCGCATGTAAAATGCAATATGAGCTATGAGGGTCAACATTTAAATGTGTCAAGGACAAGATTTAAAACGTCTAATATGAGCCAGCATCTAAATCGGTAAAGGACAAGATGTAACTGGCTAATATGAGCCGCTACGTTTCTCTTGGGCTCATATTGACGCGAGGATACTAAGTTGAGTTAACTCTTTTGCACTTTTCAAATTCGCATATACGTATGCATAATTGTCCTGACATAGGTACGTGTGCTCTTGATACAATAAGTAAAGTCAATCGTACGACACCGTGGATAAGCACACATCCAATTTTTACAGATCAGTTGTGTATTTTGTTGTATAAATGCTATGTACAGTGAGCCGATAGCGAAGACTATACCGGTTTGCAGGAGCTTTAGACATTTGTTTCTAGTATTTCAGTGTTTCAAAACTGGTATATGCCAAATATATACCACCTAATTCAACTTTAAGGGGAGAACTTTAGCTGTATAAAGTGTTCAGATATGTACCTTAAATTCGGTGTTTGAGCTGGCAAAACTAGATTCAGGCAGGACATCTGTAACCAAACATTACATGAAGCTATTGATATTACGCAAAACGGTGAGGATTTGTTCAAAGACTTGGGAATAAAAGTAAAAAGTCTGTAGGCGAAATGGTATGATGTCGTGATGTTAAGCCGTTGAAACCACGGCAGCGAGCGTCAATATGAGCCCAAGAGAAACGTAGCGGCTCATATTAGCCAGTTACATCTTGTCCATTACCGATTTAGATGCTGGCTCATATTAGACGTTTTAAATCTTGTCCTTGACACATTTAAATGTTGACCCTCATAGCTCATATTGCATTTTACATGCGACTGCAAGGAGCATTTTTCCTACTTGTATATATATATATATATATATATATATATATATATATATATACTACGTAGTGTATATAATGATTGGAACCAAGATTTGTTTCACCTCAGGATTTGCTTCAGTATATAATTGCTTTTGTCTACTTCTGAAACGAGATTTATTAGAATTGAAAAGCATTGATTAATATATCTCAATCAGGGGCCGTATTACAGATACAATACTGGCTATCTTCAGCTACAGATAGCCCTAACTATAACTAAAATTCATTACCCACCTCCTGAAGCAAAAACCTATGGTGGGATCGTTTATATACGTAAGTTTTCCTTAGGTTTGACGAATGTTTATTTTATATTAAATCATTTCCAGGTTGTGGTTCGCCGTCCTGATCGCTCTCAAGATCACGTTGTGTCAACTTCAAATAAATTTGCTGTGAAAGCCGGTCAAGTTTTTGTTCCGGTAAGTATATACGTACTACAGATACTCTTCTTAAGAATTGTAGCAATTTGGATGTGCTTAGTCGTTTGCCCGGGCCGTATGCTACTGGGGTTGGGAGGTTGAGGATGCCACCACCATTTTTGGTTTTTTCCTCGAGTGCCGGGCCCGAAAACCAGATTTTTTTAAAATCTTTATACTGATATGCCGATGCCCGTCATATGACGGGCAACTACTGAAAATTTTAGAATTTCATTCTCATATGCCACCTGCAAAGCTTAAGTCGTTCTATTATGCCGACTTCTTTGATAGTGCTATCTTTAACGTTAGTCTCAGCCCGTCATATGACGGGTCGGCATTATAGAAGAGATGACTTCCCGTCATATGACGGGTGAGGCAGCGAATCTCAGATCTGGACCCCTACAACCGATGTCCACCTTGGAAAGGGATATATGGACTACTCTGATGACCGTTACGACGGCCGGTACCCATATCACAATCCAATGGGTCCCCAGCCACGTCGGAGTCTGGGGAAATGAAGCTGCTGATATTGCAGCTAAAAATGCTCTCTCCCTAACCCAGAGACGGTCTGACGCCGATATGCTGACTGCCAAAGCCGCCATAAAACGCTACATCAAGGAGAAGTGTCATCAGTTGTGGGGTCGGTACGACAGCGAAGGTATCTACCCGGAACATCTGCCGTGCCGAAATCCCAAGAAGCCGGTCTCGCCCGAAAGGAGAGCGTGATTCTGTCGCAGCTGCGTTGCAAGGGTCACTGCTCCATCCTTGCAAAACAACAATTCCGAATAGGAATTGTCCAATCCCCGGTTTGTCATTCCTGCGGGACCCATGAGGAGGACCTTGCCCACCTCCTCCTCCATTGCCCCGCCCATAGCGCCTCCTGGCGCCGTCACCTGGGGAGTAGGCCTGTAAAAACTACAGGTTTCTTTGGTATTTTCTACAGGAAACTCCTGTAATAAAAACTACAGGTTTCCTTAGTATTTAGTACAGGAAACTCCTTTAATTTTTACTATTCGAGAGGCCGGTAAAAAATACAAAAGTTACTTTTGTGGAAAATACAGGAAGCCCCGCTAGTGACTGACCGCGCAGGAGCACTTTGTAGAAAACTACAGCAATTCCTGTAATTGCTACAGGAGTCTTTTTAAGACTGCAATAAAAGTGGGTGCCCGTTTTGGTTTTTTTAACTAATATAATATACAATTTGAAAATGTTGGAAAGTTGTGGCTTTAGAATCTTTATCTGACTATTACAATCATACCATTGCTTGTATAAACCAGTGTGCTCTGGATTAATTCCCTAAGTCTGATAACGGCCTGCCTTTGTTTGACTGCCCTCGGTGTACAGCACCAATGATATAGAAGTTATGTGCTCTTCTCTCCTGGCTCCGTGGTGTAGTGGTTGCACGCCTAACTGCAGTTCGGGAGGTCCGTGGTTCGATTCCCGGCGGAGCCAAATCTTTACATCGGACCGTATCAATTTGTTTATCTTTGAGTCCTCCACCTTTCAGAATTTTGGATACTATAATCCCGTGCAGTGATCACCGCTGCCTGTTCCGAAATAGCTCCCCATTTATCAGTAGGTATATACGTGCCAGAATGAAATGTTTGCCCCGTTTACCGTTTACCCAGTCATTTAAATTTTGTTAACAACTGATATCAATTTTGTTGTAATTTTCATTCCCGCAGAATGAAGACAATGTCGGGAAAAAACTGATTTTCCGGAATATCCAGAATCGTGTGCAACGTCGTGCAATTCCGTAAATTCTTAACAGTTTTCTCCTGGATGTTTAAAAAGCAATGTCTTTCTTTTTCCTTAGTTTTGGTTATTGAAAACTTTCAATTTGTGCAAATGCCTTTGGCACACAAAACGGTATTTTTAGGGGTGTTCCGAAAAGGGGGAGGAGTTTTTTGCAAAAATGAGCCAAACATTTTTGGCGTATTTTACACGTAGAAACGCAAGAAGTTCTCAAAAATATCAGGATTTAAGCTAAAAATAGCCATTTTTACAAAAAATCTCCGGTGAAACCGCAAAAGTTTTGAAAATTCGCCTATTTGTGGGAAACATTTGGGCCCCTAAAAAACCCGGGGGGAGCGAAAATCCCGGGAGGGGCGATTTCGGGGAGAGGGGAGGCATTTGGTGGGGAAGTCAATTTCGGAGGAGATCCGCCCCCCCCCCGTAAAAGTACCGTGACAAATAGAGTATGTCAGGTCAAAATTAAAACTATGTTTCCTGTGTTTTATTTCTACCTTTTATTATCTGGACGTATGTACTGCGTCAGTCCAATAGCCAAGGGCTTTCTTATAAATGCACAAAATGATAAATTCGTTTACGTTTGCCTCTATTTTGCTTAGGAGACGGGCCCTGAGCTGGGAGAGTTGGAGGATGTCGGCGGCGGCTTTGATGATAACGCCTGGACTCTGGAGGCAGATGAACTGATAACAGATGATATGCTCAAGGCCTCGCGGGCCAGGGAGCGAGAACTGCGTCGACAGCGACAGCTCCAGTTGCAGCACCAACAGCAACTGCAGCACTCTCAGACTGCAGCACATTCCTCCGGTTTAGAGGCTGTGAGATTATCATGATCCTTCCCGTCCTTCCTTCCTTCCTTCCTTATAGCCTCACCGATGGATGTTACTCATATCCTATTGAAGGAGATTTCCCCCCCCAACTTTTTCATTTGGAACTGGGATCGGTTTCTCCGTTTATATTCGATGCCCTTCTACCAATGTGTGAATCCCATCCAGTGGGGACGTTGTCGAATTTGTACGAACGGCTTATATCTGCGAGCTGCGTTTCTGTAGCCCTGATTCGCCTGTCATCGTTTTGGCATTGATCTGATAATCTGTGTGCCAAAATTGGTTCAAAGATGTTGTTGGCAGTCCTTACAGTTTTTTGATGAAACGATGAAAATGATCTAAGACCTGTATCTGTGGTGTAAACATTTTATTTTGTTTTCGTGTATCATCAGTCTATACGTTTATCTATGTGTGACTGGCTGATAGCAATTAATACTATCAAGAGTGTATAATAGTAAGAGTGTGACACTCTTACACTAGCATGAACAAATCATGCTAGGTATGCTCGGTGCGTTAACTCGGGACCCCCCCCCCGGAACTTCCGGGGGGGGGGTCCCACTTTGCACTATCTACACGCTTTCATATAAGCGTGTGTCTGCTCGCTGATTGGCCCATTAGCCTAAGGCTTACAGTAGGCATTTTATTAATAATTTTTAATTAATTAATAATAACTTTAATTAGGTTAATGCAATTAAAAAACTAACTCGACAACTTTGTAGTATTTTTCTGCTCTTTTCAATTATATAAAAATTGTTGCATAATACAAAAATTCGAAGGAACGTAATCTGCAACAATTTCTATATCGTTGGAAAGAGCAGAAAAAATACTACAACGTTGTCGAGTTAGTTTTTTAATTGCATTAACCTAATTAAAGTTATTATTAACAAGAGTACATAATACATAAGAGTATGACAGCAGGCATACTCTATGTATTATAGGCCTGCTACATCCTCTGCACGCTATCGGCTGACCCCCCCATAAATCAGACCCCCCTTGACCCCGCCCCTATACATGTACGGCGTCCAAACGGGGGGTCGGGGTCTATGTTAGTATATTTACACGTTAAGCTTGACAAGGGCCCAATTTGTGTACGGGGTCTAAGCTTGTATGATTTACACATATGTGTACAAAATATACAAACACGAGCCCGATCCCCCGTTTGGACCCCGTACCAGTATAGGGGCGGGGTGAGGGGGGTCTGATTTATGGGGGGGGGTCACCCGATAGCGCGCATCGGATGCAGCGAGCTCATAATACATAGCGTATGACGCTTGTCATACTCTTATGTATTATGTACTCTTGTTATTAATTAATTAAAAATTACTAATAAAATGCCTACTGTAAGCCTTAGGCTAATGGGCCAATCAGCGAGCAGACACACGCTTATATGAAAGCGTGTAGATAGTGCAAAGTGGGACCCCCTCCGAAGTTCCGGGGGGGGCCCGAGTTAACGCACCGAGCATACCTAGCATGATTTGTTCACGCTAGTGTAAGAGTGTCACACTCTTATCTATTATATACTCTTGATACTATACTTAAGTTTAGTGCATCTGGGTCATCTTGGAAAAGATTTCGCTGATTTCAGGAGCTCTCCTTATGATCTTAGCTTATTATTCCGCATAATATGGTTTCAAATGATTGGCTAATCTCCCAAGCTGGAAGTGCTGGTTGGTTGATTATCTCCTCCCAGGTTCGGCAGCGGCTTGGCAGTTTTTACACATGCAAACGTCAAATTTGTTTCAAAAATTGCATTCCCCTCCTCATATGGGTGAGCCCTCATAAGATTTCGCCCTAAACTAAGTCAAGTGGTTGTCCATCAACAGTTTCTCATACTATCTGGATGTGTTTGGGATAGGTATAAAAAGTAACCAGTATATAATGGCTTTTCAGCTATGAATGCTTTCTTCTGTGTTACTGTATTTTGTGTTACGTGATGCTAGTGTTATTTATTGTTGAGTGTATTCCATGTATTCGTCTTTGCAGAATATGAAGAATAAATTTTGTTAAGTATTTATTAGTAAAGACCTCTTTGTTTGGGTTTGTTACATTATTATACTCCATATGTTAACTTTTAAGAAGGCATGCGGCAGAAGTTAAGATGTGACATACGCATGTGGACTTGCTTTTTGGATTTCTGTCACGCCTAATATCGGGTTAGGGTCATCTCCTAGTGCATTTTCCCGAAATGGAGGAGCAAAAGCTTTGTAGCTGGACCAGCTCTATTAGATCCTAGAATCAGGTTTTATTCAGGGTGTAAATTTTGTATGAATGTATTAGTATTGATGTGCACTGGATATCCGCATAATTTTCATATCTGGATAATATCCGATTTGAGAAAATATCGGGATATCCGTTTACATTTTGGACAAAGTATATATTTATTTGAAAAATTACAATTGAATACTTTTATTATTCAATTCTTTAGAATACTTTTCTAAATTTTCTCTAATTTTAGAGTCAAAGTTGTAGCTTGGCTTTGTACTAGAAATTAACATGGCAATGAAAAATTGCCGGAAACATTGAAATTTTAAGTGTAAAATAAAAAAGTTTTGAATAGGCAGATTACCGGATATACGGACATCCCTTTATCGCAAAATAGGCGGATATCCGAATTCGAAAAAATATCTGGTGCCCATCGCTATGTAGTACTTTTAATAAGCTGTTGAATCCGTTCACCAAAATCCATTGTTTGGTTTTACTCCATGAGTTATCTGCCAGTTTTGTGTAGGAACTAGGGTGTTCTTAAAAACGGGTGGGTTCAACCGGTATATCTGGTTTAGCAAAATACATTTTGAAATATCAAAAAGATTTCATTATTGATGGCATTTCGTGGTGCGTTTAAAGTATGAGGTCGGCTGGATTCATCGGCCGGTCAGTTCACTATTAGCCTGCCATCATCAATCGGCCCACTGCGCACTGGTCTGGCCGGAGGAGGCCAGTGAAAAATGCTACAAGATAGACTGCTTATGCTATACGTCTCCGTGATTTGCACAACTATTCCAAACCTTCACATCGGCAATAAAGTATTGGTCACTAAATACTAGGCATGGGCACGGGTAGTCGGGTACCCGACGGGTACCCGGGTACCCGAAAATTTTCGGGTACCCGGGTCCTGCTTCGGGTACCCGATATCCAGTTTAAACCGGAAAAAACCGGATAAAACCGGTTTAATCTGAATTTTTTTGAGAGAATTTTTTGGCTCAGAAACTTTTTAACTACCAAAATTTTTGGCTAAGAAAATTTGTACCACCGAAGATTTTCAGTTTATTATTAAATTTAATATTATAAAAAGATACTACAACAGTAAAAGGAAGCAATGGGAAGAGGAATTCGTCCTGGTATTTTTCAAACATTTTATAATTTTCTAATTTTAGATTTGTTTTTAAAATGTTAAATTTACCTTGCTCTAATAATTTTTTATTTCTTTAAATTCCTGTTGGAGCAATATGCGGAAGTAGAGAACTATTTAAAACTTAAAATTCACAAGATACAAACAATACTGTTTGCATCAAATTAGTGACTTTTGTCACAGCTCTTGCGTTGTCCTCTAAACTGTAAGAAACAATTTACCATTAGATGGTGTCAATAGTGACTGATATGATTTTGAAAGTTTAGTGATTCCATTGCCATGCCACATTGCCACATGGTCAACGTTGAAAACTTCCTTCACTAATGGCCAACGCTCATTAGGTTTCAAATTTGTCAACTCTAGCTGTTTCTAAACTGAATTCTGAACTAAGAAAATGCTCCCAGATTGTTTGAGCATTCATTTAACCAAATGTTGAGCATACGAGCTTTTGGACGATTCTTTGGTATGTGCACGCCTTTTGTCACTGAGAAAGTTTATCCAAGTTGAGTGAGATAGTTACTTTGACTTTCTTCGGATACAGTGGAATCGTAGTGATAGTAAATGAATTTTTTTCAAGGAATATTTAATAAATGTCTTGCAAACGTTTAATAAAAGTTCTAAAGGACTTGCATCTCTCATCAGTTTACATTTAGTAAAGTTACTCCAAAAGCAAAAGGACAGAGAGAGGGAAAGGAAATTGGAAAGTAGCAATTGTTTTCAGGTAAAAAATTATAAAATTAATCTAAATGGAAAATGTAAACACTAATCTCAACACCTACGTCAATTTATTGAGTTTAAAATTTTACATTGTTGTCAATAAAGTCAGTGTAGTGTCCGATCACAAAAAATTTAGCTATTTATCCAAGACATTTTATTTTTACCTGGTTTTATTAAGAAATTAAATTACGTAAAAGGAAAAACGAAAAGAATATACGTAAAAACCTAAAACTTAGTACTTCTTGCAGGTTTTGCTTGTTTGCTCTCTTTTGTGCTGTTCCAATTTCCAGAGACAAGCAGTTGAAGTTAGCTAAATTTTGTCATTGGGATTTGCTCTTATAATCCAAATACTTTCTAAAATTTGTTAAGATTTAAAGATTAGAGGAAGCGGACAGGGCAACGGTGGTACGAAAGTGCTGATCTGAGCGCGCAAAAACCAATGTTGTCTGTATCAGCATCAGCTTCTGATACCATGACAATTAATTGAAAGTCCCTATAAGCCATTTTAATTCTTTAAAAATCCTTTGAAATATCTTAGGAATAAAAATCTAACCAATCTAAGCTCAATGTGAATAAAGGCCCCTGAAAAGGTTAAATTTCAAAATGGCCAAATCCGAAAAATGGGTTAAAATGTCTCGGGTACCCGAAAGTGCTCGGGTACCCGGGTACCCGGGTACCCGATTACCCGGGTACCCGGGTACCCGGGTAGTGTCGCAATTACCCGACATAGGGCTTCGGGTAGTACCGGGTACCCGGGTCCAAATTTTTGGACCCGTGCCCATGCCTACTAAATACCATGAAGTGTAATGTTGATGTCACTGGTGGTAAGTTTGCTGCCGGAGGGGTGGAGTACTGAAATTTTAGTAGTCGATTAGGGAAAACTTTCCAAACTGTGGGTACACTTGCGTTTTCCCCCTGTTTTTCCTCCATACTTTTGATTTTTTTAACCAATAAACTTCACAGTTTATATTAGGCATGGGCACGGGTCCAAAGATTTTGACCCGGGTAGCCGGTACTACCCGAAGCCGGGTAATTGTGACACAACCCGGGTACCCGAGTATTTTCGGGTACCCGAAAAAGTTTTAACCCAATTTTCGGGGATGGCCGTTTTAAAATTTAACTGCTTTCAGGTTTCTTTATTCAAATTGAGTTTAAGTTGAATAGATTTTCAGTTTTAAGCTATTTTAAAGACGTTTTAATATTTAAAAGGGATTCTAGTGATTTCCAATTAATTGTCAGGGTGTCTCAAGTCGATGCTGATACACACAACTTTGATTTTTATTTTATAACCATGCTTAGTTGAGCAATTTTCTGAGTTTCGTACCATCGTTGTGCTGTCCGCTTCCTCTAGCCTTTAAATGTAAACAAATTTTAGAAAACTTTTGCATTATATCTAAGGGTAAATCACATATATAACAAATTTGACTAACTTCAACTGCGTATCTCTGGAAATCGGGAACAGCACGAAAGCAAGCAAGCGAGCTAAAGCTGCACTAAGTACGAAGTTTAACGTAGTTCTGCAGCAGAAATTTAATTTCATAGGGAAACTCTATAAAGCTTTGGATTAAAACTTTGGATTAAAAACTAAATTTTTGTGATCGCACAGTGCGCTTTACTCACAAATGTAAAATTTTAAACTCACTCAAGTGCCAGAAAAATTGATTGGATTCTTGTTTTAAGAAATAATATAAATTCACTTTTCTTAAGTTGCTGGCATCCTTTTGTGCAGTGTTTTTATGGTGATTCTTTAAAACACTATAACTTTCGCAGTTTTGGAAGTTGGAAAGAGTTTTATGCATCGTTTTAAAGCTTATAATCAGGACATTCATATGAGCTTACGAAACTAGCAAAATTATTAAAAAATAGCAAACATTTTCTGACATAACCCCAAATATAGACCAAACATTTTTGAACATTGATTTTTCAAAACTGCGGAACCAGGCAAAATTTCTTTTTGTGCTATCATACAGAGGACATATGGGCCGAGGGACGTATTTTTTGGTTTTGCTCAGTATCACTCAGCGGTTGAGAAAATTCGCAAAATGCACGGAAGCACTAAATTTTTAAACTTTGCACTAAATTTTCTCGAAACGGGGAAGTTTTAGCCAAAACCAAGAAAAACGTCCCTCCGCAATAGAACGAATTTCCATTTTCCCGAAACTCTCCGGAATCTGTAGAGTAGTTTTTAAGAAATCTATGTTTAAAACAAAATAACCGCAGTTTAGCCAAAATAGTTTTCCGGCCAAATCTCTGGCTGAAAGCAATAAAGTCCGGCTAGTAGGGCTTCATAAAATGTGCATTTGCACGCTGTATTGATTGAGTATAATGGAACAAAATTGTTCGCAAGGTTTGGCAGTAATTTTGAAAAAACTGATTTCCTCGAAATTGGCCATTTTTTGATCCTAAAAATGGTTTTTTGCTTATACTGACTTAACCACTGGAAATAGCTCAAAGGTTGTAGAAGCAAAAATGTTCATTTTTGTGTCCTCTTTCCAGCCATAACAACCAATTGCGTGTCTGGTCTACCTACTGGAGGAATGCCAAAAACCAAGTCAAGAAAATGGATTTCTGATTCCACTCTTGCTCTCGTGAAGAAAGACGCTCTACATCCGTTCGTTGGCAACGTTCACGCCTCTCGAGACAAATCAAGCGTTCACTGAAGATTGACGAGAATAATTCGCCCTTGATCTGGCAAAAGGACCTAACTAGACCAAACGGTTGAAATGGCGTTTTTTGCAGATTTAGGTTTCTTTATGTGCTGAGTTTAATCTGGCAAAAGGACGTATCTGTACGAGCTAAAACGAAGAAGTTAAAGCCATTTGTCATTCGGCACTATGTTCAGAAGTGGTGATAACTGGTCTCTTACAGGGACCTAAGTCACATAGGTCATTTTGACAAGCTATGATTTCTACACATTGCACACTACACATTCACTGATTTGATATTTGTTATGGCTTACTTAGGTCTTTTTGCCATCAAATTTTACATTCTTCTAATTTTTCCTGTAAAATGTTTAACTATTAATGATCCAGCAATCAGTAACAGTTTCTTGCAAACAGCAAATGCTGCTTACTTAATTTTAAATTACTGCATTAACAGAAATGCCCTTACTTGACAAAAAACGCTAACATTAATAACGAACGCCATGTTAGCAGCTTTTCTTGTCCGCTGTGTTTGGAATTGCATTTAATTCTCAAAAACCAGTCAATCGAAATATTGTACCGGCTTTTTGTTTTATTTATGCGAGCTTTTTCACTATCTATGACGTACTTTATGTAGAAACATCGTGAACCTTGAATACATACCTTTCTTTCTAGAAACTGTTATATCGGACCATGGTTATGCGCACAGCAAGCTTAAATTGATAGAGGTTAGTCGAAAGAGGCAGAAGTGTGAGCTACGGCCGTCGTATTTTTTGATTTTTTGAAAAAATTGTGCAGTTAGGGCAAATAATTTTGTGTGTCAAGGAGAAAATTTTGGTATGGCAAAGAGACCTAAGTGTAAAGTAATTAGTAAATAAATTACCAAAATAACAGAACCCAACTGCTAAGACAGAAAAACGTATTGTCCGAACCGGAGGTATCTCAGTAATAAGTATGACTAAAACGTTTGCGAAGACTAAACCTACATAAATCCAAAAACAAGTTTTTTCTTTACTGAAATTTTCAAAAGGCCATAACTTTAAATTTTAAGTTTTCAGTTAGGTCCTTTTGTCAGACCAAGGGCGAATTATTTGGCGGAGCGAGCTGCTGAAATGCAAACAGCTTCAGATACCGGAAATATAACTGTCCTCTACCGAACTATTCACGAGCTGGCGGGCCGAAAACCTCCTAGTCTCCCCTCCGTCCTAAATGATGCAAACGGGGTTCCTCTGAGAACTCCACACGACAGCGAGTCCCGTTGGGCGGAGCATTTCTCTGATCTATTCAATCGTCCTGAACCTCCCCAACGTGACCCAGATTTGAGAGGACAATTTCCTCCTACTAATGATTCAGTCAGCCTGGAGGCTCCTACTCTCGAGGAAGTGCGACGAGCCATTAAAGCCCTTAAACTGAAAAAAGCACCGGGAACCTGTGGCATCCCCGCAGAAGCTCTGAAGTCTCTGGATGATGATAATATGATGGCTCTTGTCGACTTGCTCGGTAAAATCTGGCAGAGGAGACGGGTTCCACAGGACTTCAAGGATGGCATCATCATACCGCTTCACAAAAAGGGCAGCAAACAAGAGTGTTCCAATTACCGCGGGATAACACTACTGTCTATCGCAGGAAAAGTTCTCGCCATGATTTTGCGCTTCCGTCTGCTCGACCTTTATGACCAGAAAATTCGAGATCAACAGGCCGGATTCAGGCCTGGCCGTGGTTGCATAGACCAGATCTTCACTCTCCGCCGCTGTATCGAACGTCGATTACGTCATGGCCAGCCCACTGTCGTATGATTCGTAGATTTTGCAGCTGCCTTCGACAGCGTGGATAGACCTTCTATGATTTCTGTGTTGCGGAAGTGCGGGGTGCCTGAGCTGTTCACAGATATCATAAGTGACCTATACCACAATGCATCATCTTGTGTGAGAACACAAAGAGGCCTCTCCCGGAGTTTTCCTGTCACAACTGGCGTGCGGCAAGGATGCGTGTTATCACCCATGCTGTTTAATCTAGTCTTAGATTGGATTATGTGCAAGGCTGTTGAAAACACTGACGGTGTACAGTGTAGCTGCAGCGATACCATTGCCGATCTGGATTACGCGGACGACATCGCCATCATGCAACCAGACGCTGCATCTTGCCAAAATATGCTCGACCGTATTGCTTCTATTGCGGGCATGCTTGGTCTTCGAATAAATCCTTCCAAGACCAAGGCGATCTATTTCCATCTGCCCGACCAACCTACTCTGTCGATCAATCAGGAAGATATCGAAGTTGTTAGTGAGTTCGCCTACCTCGGATCCGTTATCAGTGGTGCAAAGCTATCAGCTACAAAGGACATCGAAATGAGGATAGCAAAGGCCTCTCGCACTTTCGGTCAGTTGAAGCGACACGTCTTCTGTCGGACGGATCTGTCGACATCGCTGAAAATGCGAGTCTTCAATGCCTCCGTTATATCCAGATATATATTGCAGAGATTCGAGACCTTTGTGAACACCAGCCGACTGTCGAATCCCTTATTCGAAAACGGCGGCTTCGTTGGTTAGGACACGTAGCTCGAATGAACCCAATTCGAAGCTGCCATGCCATCTGGCGAAATCCCAAACCTGCGACGTGGCGTTGTGTCAGAACTGCAGAGAAATGCACGTGGGATAGCCTGGTTTCAAGAGACTTAGCCTATTTAAAACAAGGATATGGTTCCGTAAATTGGAGCAATCACTTTGTGGACATCATTATAGATCTAGCAACGGATCGGGTTCAATGGCGACGGATCGTATTGGGTCAGGCCACAGCGGATGCACGACGTCATGCTCTTGTGCTTTAAGTCAAGTAAGTCAAGTCAAGTCAAAAACCAAAACTTTCTTATCTTTTGGCCTAAAAATCCGGGACTGGTTCCAGAATGTTAAAGGGCACGGAAATAGGTTATTTAGCAAGTTTTAGCTATTTACGTAAAGGATTAAAGCCGTATGAGCAAAAAAATACCCGAAAGGAAACCAGAACCTTAAAGTAATTTAATTAATAAATTAAAATTAATCACATTTTCAGTTTACTTTAATGTTATAATTTTATTTTACCTGAAAACACTACTAACTAACAAAACTCCTTTCCGATTTTGCTTTTGGAGTAACTTGCTAAACGTAGAACTGATGATATTAGCAACTCCGTTACAATTTTTAATAAGCTTTTGCTAGACATCTTTTGCTAGATAAATGTACACATATTACTTGAAAGAATTTCATTTAATGTTACAATCCCAATGTATCCGAATAGAGACTTGGTAACCATCCTCCTCTTTGCAACTTGAATAAATTTTCTCTAAACTCATCTACTTTGGTATATGCACAACTTACTAAAGTAGTGCGCATACCAAAGAATCATCCAAGGCTTGTATACTCGACATTTGATCAACTGACTATTCTGGGAGAGTTTTAAAATTCACCATTCAGGAAACAGTTAAAATTGACAAAAACTGAAATCTAATGAAAGAGTTTGAAGAATCCTGGGTCTAAATCCTCTTCCTCATATTACTTCGTTTTTCAGTTGTATTATCTTTATTAAAATTTTCTAAAATCTGAAAAAAATTTGCTGGTTAAAAAATTTCTGAGCCAAAAATTTTCACTTTGTTTGATCCAGTTATATCCGGTTTTTCCGGTTTTAACTGGATACCGGGTACCCGAAGCAGGACCCGGGTAACCGAAAATTTTCCGTGCTCATGCCTAGTTTATATGGGTGCATACCAGGGTTTTTTGCGTCCAGAAGTGCGTCTGGACGCAAAGTTTCTTATCTTGACGGAACGAAATTTTAACGGGACGCAAGCTAGACGCAACATTATTTCGGGAGAAAATTCACTTTTGTAAGAGTGAAAACTTTAAATGTTTCCAGTACCAATTTTTCCATATTTTCCAAAAATTTTCTCGGTTTCTGGGGGGCTCCGCCCCCCAGACCCCCTGGTGTTTTCCACTATGCCATCGAATGCCAACGCTTTGTAATGTGTCAGTACTTGTTGCGTTATTAGTTGAGTTATCTACCTGTATCGATACATAACAGGTCAAAGCCCATAATTAATAAAATTTGTAGCCGTAGCCGAATATCCAAATTTTTGGGATCATGTAATGTAATGAGGTTCATACATACAATTGCATTAGCACAGTTTTTAAAGTCTAAATTTTGTTCTTGACTGGATTTTCAAAACATTTTCAGCTTCTGGAGGTTAATCCCTTAATTACCAAAAGTCAACCAAATTTGTAGAGTATATATATCCAATTTTTGGTTTGGTTCATTTAAAGCATTCAACTCGCGCTGTCATCGAAAAGCGTTTGTCCAGAAGAAATTCAGGCATTGGGTTAATCAATCGTATTCGTAACTAACCTTAATATTTCACGGTTTTTGCCTTTGATTACTACTGCACGACGCATCGCATACACGCTCTTTGTTTATTGATACTGACTTCTCAAAATGAAAACAACTCAAAATTCTACAATTTACAAATGTAATTTACACAAAAAATGCATTAGGTATTTTAGTTAAATGTATATAACTGATGACAAATTAATCTTTTTAATCATTTTCATTCCGGATTTATCCGTAATTTCAAAAGATTTCTCCAACTTCTGGGGGGCTCCGCCCCACAGACCCCCCGTCGCATATTTTGTAATCGTGCATTACTGTTCAGTAGCATCACCATTCTAAGTACTTTTTCATACGACTAAATTATGTTTCACTAAAGAAATAATCGACATTTTTATAAAGAATACAATTTTTGCATATAAAACACGCTAAAACAATAAATTTACCTGGACGCAAAATTTCTTAACGGGACGCAACTTAAAATTAGCTGGACGCAAAGTTGAAGCAAATCCGAAAACCAAAAAACCCTGGTGCATACTGGAGGCTGAGGAACTCAAAAATTTAAAATTTTTCTAAAATTTTTAGTTGGTCAGGGTGTATCGAGGTGTAGTGTTTTAGAACGGCCGCGAAGCGGCGGCCGGCCCGGCTGAGTGTCTGGCCGTTCAGCCGGCTGCTGGCCTCCGGCCTAGCACAGATATTTGTAGTAAACACTGAAAGTTGAGCAGAGTAGAAAATTATTACAAAACACATCCAATGAACGTGAATGTGATTTCAATCAAGCTATAGAAGTTTAAAAACCGTTTCCATTGACTGTGTAATGCATATTATAAATATTTTGCAATTTTCTAGCTCAATTTTCATTTTTTTGCATTTAGATACTGGAAAAGGCCGGCTGGTGGCCGCCGGCCAAGAAGGGCCAACGGCCCGTCGATGGCAGGCTGGTCGTTGCCAAGAACGGCCAACGGCCCGTCGATGGCAGGCCGGTCGTTGCCAAGAACGGCCAACGGCCCGTCGATGGCAGGCCGGTCGTTGCCAAGAACGGCCAACGGCCCGTCGATGGCAGGCCGGGCGTTGCCAAGAACGGCCAACGGCCCGTCGATGGCAGGCCGGTCGTTGCCAAGAACGGCCAACGGCCCGTCGATGGCAGGCCGGGCGTTGCCAAGAACGGCCAACGGCCCGTCGATGGCAGGCCGGTCGTTGCCAAGAACGGCCAACGGCCCGTCGATGGCAGGCCGGTCGTTGCCAAGAACGGCCAACGGCCCGTCGATGGCAGGCAGCCAGCCAGTGACTTTTCTGGTGGCCGGCTCAACTCGGCCGTTCTAAAACACCACTGACGGGTAGTGTGGGGCGTTGGCCGGTGCGGCCAATTGCCGGCCAATCCATTGGCCGTTGGCCGAAAATTTTCGGACCGGTCTTTGTTCGGCCGATTGGTCGTTGTCTTTTCGTTGGCCATTGGCTGTTTGTTGTCCGTTGGCCGTTTGGCCGATTATTGGCCTAGCTTAGAGGTATTGATTTTCACATCTACACTTGCTGAGAATTGGTTTTCTTCTGTGCTCTTTCTACGGCAAGTGTGCAAGTAAAATTGTGTATGCAGAAGGGTAAACGGAACGGAATACTTGCTAAGTAATAAGATTTCGAAAACCGACTTCACGCAATTTCTTCATATTATCACCCCAACATAATGCTCATGCTCAGCATACGTGTGCCGACGCTTCAGGCTTAATTGCACCCAAGTTAGCATAATGTATCAACGAATATTATTATTCCAGAATACATACAAACAAGTGGGAATTCGTCACCGTCAGGCTTAACTGTGTCGAGAAGGACAGAGCTTTTTAGAAAATTCAAGATAGCATATTTAGACTGATATTGAAAACAAACTAAATAGTAATGCTATTGCTTATAATTATTGCAACTATTCAATAGTTCAATAAAAGACAGCAAAACATTAGCAATGTTTCGAGGTTTGCAGGAAAAAATTATCTGGGCTTGAAAACTGCAATTGGCTTGGCCGACGAAACTTCCGGCTAACGTCCAACACTACCGAGTGGATCAAAAACGTTTTTCGCGATTTTGCTGAAAATGCATACAAGCATTTTCTGGAGCGCTGAGCACTCAGCTTTTTGTTAGCTCCGGATAAGCTTACATCTTAAGTTTACAACTTAGCAAGCACAGCTTTACAATCTTTAGTAAACTAACGAAAAGCTGAATCGAAAAACGGATTTCAGATTCGTGTCCAGCGCCCCAGTAAACCTTGTCTGTAAGTTTTCAACAAAATCGGGGGCAAAAATGTTCCCCTCATCCCACTCCCCAACTAAAATTTTGAAATTTTTGAAAATTGTAAAATTTTTTGAACTTGAACTTGAACATCCAATGAACGTGAATGTGATTTCAATCAAGCTATAGAAGTTTAAAAACCGTTTCCATTGACTGTGTAATGTATATTATAAATATTTTGCAATTTTCTAGCTCAATTTTCATTTTTTTGCATTTAGATACTGGAAAAGGCCGGCTGGTGGCCGCCGGCCAAGAAGGGCCAACGGCCCGTCGATGGCAGGCTGGTCGTTGCCAAGAACGGCCAACGGCCCGTCGATGGCAGGCCGGTCGTTGCCAAGAACGGCCAACGGCCCGTCGATGGCAGGCCGGTCGTTGCCAAGAACGGCCAACGGCCCGTCGATGGCAGGCCGGGCGTTGCCAAGAACGGCCAACGGCCCGTCGATGGCAGGCCGGTCGTTGCCAAGAACGGCCAACGGCCCGTCGATGGCAGGCCGGGCGTTGCCAAGAACGGCCAACGGCCCGTCGATGGCAGGCCGGTCGTTGCCAAGAACGGCCAACGGCCCGTCGATGGCAGGCCGGTCGTTGCCAAGAACGGCCAACGGCCCGTCGATGGCAGGCAGCCAGCCAGTGACTTTTCTGGTGGCCGGCTCAACTCGGCCGTTCTAAAACACCACTGACGGGTAGTGTGGGGCGTTGGCCGGTGCGGCCAATTGCCGGCCAATCCATTGGCCGTTGGCCGAAAATTTTCGGACCGGTCTTTGTTCGGCCGATTGGTCGTTGTTGTCTTTTCGTTGGCCATTGGCTGTTTGTTGTCCGTTGGCCGTTTGGCCGATTATTGGCCTAGCTTAGAGGTATTGATTTTCACATCTACACTTGCTGAGAATTGGTTTTCTTCTGTGCTCTTTCTACGGCAAGTGTGCAAGTAAAATTGTGTATGCAGAAGGGTAAACGGAACGGAATACTTGCTAAGTAATAAGATTTCGAAAACCGACTTCACGCAATTTCTTTATATTATCACCCCAACATAATGCTCATGCTCAGCATACGTGTGCCGACGCTTCAGGCTTAATTGCACCCAAGTTAGCATAATGTATCAACGAATATTATTATTCCAGAATACATACAAACAAGTGGGAAGTCGTCACCGTCAGGCTTAACTGTGTCGAGAAGGACAGAGCTTTTTAGAAAATTCAAGATAGCATATTTAGACTGATATTGAAAACAAACTAAATAGTAATGCTATTGCTTATAATTATTGCAACTATTCAATAGTTCAATAAAAGACAGCAAAACATTAGCAATGTTTCGAGGTTTGCAGGAAAAAATTATCTGGGCTTGAAAACTGCAATTGGCTTGGCCGACGAAACTTCCGGCTAACGTCCAACACTACCGAGTGGATCAAAAACGTTTTTCGCGATTTTGCTGAAAATGCATACAAGCATTTTCTGGAGCGCTGAGCACTCAGCTTTTTGTTAGCTCCGGATAAGCTTACATCTTAAGTTTACAACTTAGCAAGCACAGCTTTACAATCTTATAGTAAACTAACGAAAAGCTGAATCGAAAAACGGATTTCAGATTCGTGTCCAGCGCCCCAGTAAACCTTGTCTGTAAGTTTTCAACAAAATCGGGGGCAAAAATGTTCCCCTCATCCCACTCACCAACTAAAATTTTGAAATTTTTGAAAATTGTAAAATTTTTTGAACTTGAATGCCTTAGCCCAGATGAATTGAATTCTTTTAATCCCTCACCCCAACGGCAGGCCACCGGCTGAACGGCCATGCGCTCAGCCGGGCCGGCCGCCGGCTGCCCGGCCGTTCTAAAACACTAACCCCTCGGTACACGCTGACCAGGCAAAAAACTTGCTGTCTACTCGAACTATGGAACATTTTTGTGGTTTCGTAGTTTTCAATCATTCTTGTCCTGTCTGCGTTTGGTTCAGTTCATCACAACTCTGTTCTTGCCCTGTTCTAGTTTGCATGATGGCGTAAAGAATTAAACACCCTACCCCCGAAATCCCCAGGAACTTTTGGTACCAAATTTCGGACTGAACAAATACCTCGGAAGAAGGTAATGTTTCTAAAAGGCCCATTGATTGAAGGTGATTTTTTCTTTTACGCACATCAGTGCATAACTTTCGCAAAACTTAACCGGTTGAGCACAAATTTGGTATGGGTGCAGTGATGGAACCGAGTGGATTGGGGGGGGGGTGAGCCCCTACATCCCATGTATGCGCATAGTTGTTACTCGCTCAAGAAGGTAGGTTACGGTGTTATCTTGAGTTTAGTTTAGCCAGCAAAATTTGCTTGTCTTAGACTGTTCTAATAATTAGGTCCGCGGTGTGTGGACATTTCACCAGCCAAAATTAAAAGTTTGCTTTTCGCCAACCAAAAAATGTTGACAATTTCAACAACCTTTTTAAAATTTGACTTTGAATTTAAATTCATTCATTTTTGCGCAATGTGTGTAACAGTGTGAAGATTGGGTATTAGTTAGTAGAAATCATTGAATCATTGTGTTATTGATTTCTCCGCAGAAGTGGGGGACCTGCATAACCTGTCATAAACGAATAATGGGTTTGGGAGGAGCTAGAACAAATTTTTTTGGGGAATTGCCAAATCTTTTTCAAATTACAGACGTTAGAAACTGAGTGAAATAAGCTTAGGGCAAGTTACATAGTTTTACATACTAAGCTCATGCTATTCTTTAGACGTGGGTTTTCTATTGTGAGTCCATGTTGTGCTTGTAGTGATATTTTTATAACAGTTAAAACTAATATTTCAGAAAAAACTGTGTGTATTTACCGGATGAGAATTTTTGCCAAAAATCTTTGTTATTGTTCTGCCAACAAATTTTTCCCTTCAGTTTCTGGGGAATTTATTTAGCATTGCCCTCTGAGAGCCTGTTTTCAAACAGATATTCTGCTATCTTGACAGAAAGCTTTGAAGAGATGTGTTCCAAACATCAAAACTGTCAGTTTCACAGGCCCTTAATAAGTCTAATTAGCGCGAACTATAAGCAGGACTTGAGCTTGAGTTGGCCTGGACTGCAAACTGGCTTCATTTAAATACAGAATTAATAGAGAAGGGGGTTCAGGAATTAAAATTTTGGAATTTCTTGAGCGTAAATTTTCCAAAATATTTATAAATATATCGACTAGATTAATGCTAACGTGTACGTAAGTAGTGGTGAGTTTTGATCATATTCTTGTCCTGAGTAAGTGTGGTAATGTTAGAATTTAGTTGGTCTCAGACTTAGCTCTCTGTGGTTTGGAAAGTGTTAGTAGTGCTGAAGATGAACGAAGAAACAGCACAGCAAGAGAGCGACCGTGTGTGTGCTTTTGAGAAGGGTTTTCTATTGTGCGAAAATAGGCAGGGAACGGAACGTGTGCAAGCAGGAATATTGTGTGTATGTGTTGACCATTAGGAAAAGAGTCGGGGAGACATAAAGGCGCCTCTCCTTTTAATTTTAGCACATAATATAAAAGAGGGGAAGAAATATGCGAGTGTGCATTGAAGTCGGAGGGACCCCATTCTTTTGACAATAGAATAGCATCTTTAGAATATAAGGCTGCCTTTTGTGCGTCTCCCTGTGTGAGTTCTCCTCCTTAAAATTCGCTTCTAAAGTCCCTTTTTCCCTTATCCCTTCATTAGGTCGTTTGCTGTGCTACATGTTGGCTTGTTAAGACTATCCCACCATTCCTGTTATTGCGATCGAGGCTTTAGCTTAGCCCTTGTTTGCTGTTAATTTACTGAGTAAATTATAACTAACTGAAAGTTCGGCCGGCACTGGTGTTATACCTATAGCGCTGTAGAATCGAAAATTCGTTCACGATTAGGTTTGATGGGACTATCCGCTGGTTGAGTAGACCTTTTTCAAATAGGTGATCAGTGCTGCTCAGGTGTCGCTGCAAAAATATGCACCTCTAAGCATGAATCGTGGAAGAAGCAAGAGATGAGTTGTGTTGCAGTTTAGCTAGGAAAATCTGTTATCAACCTTTATGCGGATCTGATTTCCTGCAGTTTAGATAATTTGCACAATTTCCAGCGGTGACTAATGCAACAAAGCCTGAGCGGTTCCGTCTGCGAGTTTGCTTAGAAAATGGGAAATTGTTTATGGTTGTTAGATGTTGCCGTTTCCATGAAGCTTATATATATATACGAGTAGGAAAAATGCTCCTTGCAGTCGCATGAAAAATACAATATGAGCCAGAAGGACAGCATTCAATTCGGGAAAAGACAAGATTTAAAATGTATAATATGAGCCAGCATTTACTTATGTAAAGGACAAGATTTAAAAGTTTAATATGAGCAGCTCCCTTTCTCGGGCTCATATTGACGCCTTGGGAACGATGTTGTGTACGCAACTTAATCGATGCCAACGTACAAAATTAGAGTAAGTGTAAAAAATAGACATTGCTCAGAGCCGCCTCCCCCCCAGGAGCCTGCACAGACTAACTTAACATGCTACTTAGACTATTGATAATATCACACTATTTACGTAATTACGTATCATATATATATTTATATATATATATATATATATATATATATATATATATATATATATATATATGTGTGTGTATATATATATATATATATTTACGTAACCATAATCTGGGGTATTTTTACACAACGCACTTTTCAGCAAGTCCTTTTTGTCATTGCAGCTAGCATATACCATTAGCTAGCTGTCACACCATTAGCTTCTGTCACAGATCTGGTGTATTCAATAAAGTATATGTCTGACTGAATGCTCTAATTCAGAATCATATGAGCAAAGCATGACGAAGATAGAGGGAAACCACTCCCTGCGGGCCGTCCGTGCGGCGTCAATATGAGCCCGAGAAAGGGAGCTGCTCATATTAAACTTTTAAATCTTGTCCTTTACATAAGTAAATGCTGGCTCATATTATACATTTTAAATCTTGTCTTTTCCCGAATTGAATGCTGTCCTTCTGGCTCATATTGTATTTTTCATGCGACTGCAAGGAGCATTTCTCCTACTTGTCCTATTTCATTTTTGGGAATGAGGGAATGTGTAATGTGTTAATATGGTTTATTGACCATAACATTAACGCATACTGTTAAACTAAATGCTACCCCAGCAACTTGAACCAGGAACTGGTTCACGGTTGAACCAGTTGAACCAGATGAGATACGGCGTCGACAATATGCTCATCGTGTTCAGCGACCCCGATTTACTATAATATAAGGGCAAGCTTTCAGGCAGTTCCAATTTGTCTATTTCAAGTTACAGAGCGTGCTGCGGCTGCAGCGCAGCACGATAGCAGCACCGCACAGCGACGAGGTTACTCTCACCGTGTTCAGCGACCCCGATTTACTATATAAGGGCAAGCTTTCAGGCAGTTTCAACTTGTCTATTTCAAGTTACAGAGCGTGCTGCGGCTGCAGCGCCGCAACGCAGCACGATAGCAGCACCGCACAGTGACGAGGATACTCTCATCGTGTTCAGCGACCCCGATTTACTATATAAGGGCAAGCTTTCAGGCAGTTTCAACTTGTCCATTTCAAGTTACGGGGCGTGCTGCACGGTGCTGCACCTGCAGCGCAGCAGCGCAGCACGATAGCAGCTCCGCACAACGACGATGATACTCTCATCGTGTTCAGCGACCCCGATTTACTATATAAGGGCAAGCTTTCAGGCAGTTTCAACTTGTCCATTTCAAGTTACAGAGCGTGCTGCACGGTGCTGCACCTGCAGCGTCGCTGCGGCTGCCGCATCGCAGTGCAGCGCAATAGCGGCACCACACGGAGAAGCAAACATGCCTATCGTGTTCAGCGACCCCGATTTACTATATGTGGGCACCACCAAATGGCCGAAAATAGCCGTTTTTAGCGAATTTTCCCAACTTTGACCCTGGGCGAGGAACCACAGGCGCCATGCAGCCCGAGGGTCACATCCGTCGATATGCTCATCGTTTTCAGCGACCCCGATTTACTATATAAGCGCACCACCAAATGGCCGAAAAACGCCATTTTAGACGACTTTTTGACAATTTTCTATGTTGGGACCCTCGAAAATTCTCTAAGTCCGAATGTTCGTGAGCCCATGTTTGACAGTCTGTAGAAACCGCTAGAAGCCGAATTAGGCCAAAATAATCAATAGTGAACAGGTTCATGGTTTCGTTAACAAGATAATAATAGGTAAAGGTTACCACCATAAGGCATGTCAAAAATCAGTGTGCTAGAATAAGTACCACGAGCGTAAAGGAGAAACACAAGAGAATAAAAAAAACCCCACTTAGAAAGTAGGTCTGAAAAATGAAAATTTTCAAAGTTCATTTTTTCCGGGCAAGTTTGGTATCATTCGAAAGCTCTTGGCCTGGGGATTTCAAAAATGTAAATATTAGCTCTTAATTCCTTACGTTAATTAGTTACGCCTAATTAAGCATTTTCAAAACACGCAATGTACCTTTTTGGCTCATATTATGGGGCGCTCTCCGAGCTGCCCCATGATATATTCCATGTTTGGTTAAAGCTTTAGGTTACTGGCTTTGTACTAACTCAACACATGTTACCATAAAGTCATAAACCCTCTAAAACAACTTTTCAACAAAATCGGAGAATAGGTACTTTTTTCCAGTTGAGTGTTTGTAACCCTTGGAAGTCGATATAAAGGATTTACCGAAATCTACAGTGTATGTACGGAAATCTAAAAGTGGCGCGAAAATGCCCCCCCGCAATGATTTTTGGCTACATCCTACCAAAAATTATTTGATTATATAGTAAGCATTAATAGTAAGCAGCTAAATGCAGTGTCACTAAGTTCAATCGATTTCACGAAATTAGATTTTTGACTTACAAATTTGGATCCCCAAATTAATAGCAAACACGAAACTAAATTTACGCTGATCACAATTTAAAATCAGTAAACAGCCGTTTCCCACTTGATTGAATACGGAAGTTTAAATGGGTCTCTTACGCAATTCCCCCCAGCCCTATCTTTTTGATTTTTTTGACCAATAACTTTTAAATTTTGTATGGGTGCATACTAGAGGCTGATGAATTCAAAAATTAAAAGTTTCAAATTTTAAAACATTTTTCAAAAATTTTTAATTTTAGTTTGGTAAGAGGGACCAAAGGGAACCGAAATTTTTTTTGAAAACCTTTTGCTCAAAACGTGCACACAGGGGCTTTCAGGGGCGCTGAGCAAGAATCCGAAAACCGTTTTTCGATTAAGTTTTTGGTTAGCTTAAAATAAGCTTAAGATGTAAGCTTATCCTGAGCTAACGAAAAGCTTTATGGAAAAACGGATTTCGGATTGGTGCTCAGCGCCCTGAAAATCCCTGTTTGCACGTTTTTAGCAATTTTTTTAAAAAAATTTTTCGGTTCCCCTTGGGTCTTCCCTTACCAAACTAAACTTTAGAGTTTTTAAAATTTTTTTAAAATTTGAATATTTTTTGAATTCATCAGCCTCTAGTATGCATCCATACAAAATTTAAAAGTTATTGGTCAAAAAATCAAAAATTAGGGCTGGGGTGAATTGCGCATGAGACCCGTTTAATTTTTGTTTTTTATGTTATATGACCGTTAAAGAATGTAAAGACTTCATACGTAAGCTTAATTCGCAGAAATGAGATTTACTTGATTCTATAGCATCTGTTTTCCGCAGTGCAATCGATTACAATTGTGTTTTATATAAGAATATGGATATCCTCATTGCTAGCCTCAGGGGAGGAAACCTTATATGGAATGATTGCTTACGTTCTGAAAAGATCAAATTAAGTAGGAGCATTGTACATATCAGCATCTTTCATTTTCATATGAATGCTATTTTTAGCATAGAAATTCGACATGAGCCGGTTTGGTCACGACTGGGCATGGACCTGAAAAATTAAATTTGAAAATTTCAAAAATTATTCAGAAAATTCGAAGAAAGTTTTGGTTCTGCCTCAGTAACGAGTCCTTATTGGTGCCTAACTATTGGAGCCAGGCGTAGGTGCATCTCTGTGTTAATGTTAATGCTATTCTCGTTCGCTATATCCTTCAAAGAAATTAAAGTTAGGCCTTGATTAACGCGGAGTCTGACGGAAATCGTAGCTGGTTGTACATTGATACAGATACATTGATAAATAATACATAGATAAATATAGCAGGGCAACACAGAGTTAAGGGTGTGCATAAAACACGGCCCCGGCCCCGGCCCCGGCCCCGGCCCGGTACATAAAACACGGCCCCGGCCCCGGCCCCGGCCCGGGTGCATAAAACACGGTCCCGGCCCCACAGAAAACACGGCCCCATTACGGCCCCGTGCATAAAACACGGCCCCATTACGGCCCCGTGCATAAAACACGGCCCCATCACGGCCCCATCAAAAATTATGTTTTTGACAACGGGAAATAAATATAACCGATTCAGCATCTCCTAATCTAAAAAATGAATTATGTAAATGTTTAATTTTAGAGTTTGAAAAAATCGAAGTTAGAAATGAAAATATTTAATTTGAACCAGCTTTTTATTTTTGTATACTGGCAAACCTACAAATGACAAACTTTATGTGTAGAACGGTTTTTCGACTTTTGTAATTATTACGGAACCTAATGATAGAAATGTTTGGACACTAATTTAAAAAAAGGTAACAGTTTAAAATGAAATTTAATTTATAGTTACGAATTGCTTTCAATGAAATGCAGCTAGGCTTTAGTTGTGAAAAAGATCCATATAAACTACAATATGTATTTAAAAACATTTCATTTCAGAGCCACAAATTTAATTTTTTAAAATGTTACTTTTATTAGAGTCCAAACATTTCAGCCAGTATATATGTTTTATACTAGACACAAAATACCGAAAAATTGTTCCACCCATAAAGTTTGTCATTACATATTAGGTTTAAACGTCTACCAACATACAAAAATTAAAAAGCTGGTTCAAATAAAATATTTTCATTTATGACTTCGATTTTTTCAAACTCTAAAATTAAACATTTACATAATTCATTTTTTAGATTAGGAGATGCTGAAACGGTTATATATATTTATATCCCGTTGTCCAAAACATAATTTTTGATGAGGCCGTGATGGGGCTGTGTTTTATGTATGGGGCCGTAACGGGGCCGTGTTTTATGCACGGGGCCGTAATGGGGCCGTGTTTTATGTGGGGCCGGGGCCGGGGCCGGGGCCGTGTTTTATGCACCCGGCCGGGGCCGGGGCCGGAGCCGGGGCCGTGTTTTATGTACCGGGCCGGGGCCGGGGCCGTGTTTTATGCACACCCAAAGTTAAGGATGTATGTAGTTGAGCAATAGCGAGAGTATGTATTTACTTTTTGTTATTTTTATTTATTATTTATCTATATTTATTATTTATTGTATTTATTATTTACTTTTATACTTTATTATTTTTTCATTTATTGTATTTACTATTTAGAGTGAACATATAAAGCTTGCTACACTCTGACGTCGCACTCTAAGTTCAGTCCGAATTTAGGAAGGTTACTGCAAGCTAAAACTGTTTTTGTACATTAAAATTTTTTTGTATAACTTAAGCTTAGCCTAACATATCGTAATTAGAACTGTCATATGCTATTGACCAAGTTTAGCTCCTTGAGGGACTTCTTACATTTCTTGTTGCTTAATATGAAGACAAAGTATGTGTATGCATGGTTCCGGCCTACGTCCTGGTTTAAGCAACCTCAGGTTTACCACATTTACCGGTACATGTTTCATAGAACCGCATAGAACCGCAATAAGGCGTCCAGTATGGCCGAGTGGTCAAGGACATCAGCTTCTAATCCGATGATTAGTGGTTCGTGTCCTCGCTGCCACAAAGCTTTCCCAAATCCTCTTGAGCAAGGGACTAAGCATCGGTTTGGCATGGACCTAGCTGACCCAGCTATACATGGTCGGTGAAAGGGTTCCACTTTCGTGGGAAGGTAACAGGAGACTGTGTTCGGCATCTGCCTTGAGGAGCTGGACCCTCTTCCATAGTTGAATTCACTGGCGGAGGCCAGGTTGGGGAATCCCACTCCCCGAAATTGTTACGGTTACACCCTCCAATTTGCTTTCCATGCTCTATAGTGACTTAATTTTTTAACTTCATGCAAAATTTCAATGCCACACTGTTATAAAACGTTTGAGCACGGTACGTCTGAATATACAGCAACTAGCTTTTTAAGAGTAGATGGCATTGCTTGACATGCTCAGACATAATTTGCGGCAGGATGTGTCCAAACCCTATAGTCTTCTTATTTGCTTCGAGGTTTCGTAAAACATTTACAGTAAGTTAAAATTTTGAAAATGGCCGTTAGCTTCGTTTGTCTCCGTTCCCCAGAATCCCCCCCCCCAACAAATCTTGGAATTCCGCTTTCCAAATCTTTTCTGGCTAAGCCATTGGTTGCAGTCATCATTCGAGGTGACAGTTCTGGGCTCTGGCACAGTTCTGGACTCAGGCTCCGGGGATGAGCACCGGCACCCTGTTGTACACCTGACAAGGGTATTAGAATTCCCCGGAGGTTACCTTTACCTTCTTATGAGTGCTGTAGCCTCGCAACTGTTTTTTATCTCTAGTGTGATATGAAGAACTGCCTTTTCTTTGCCATGGGATCTGATAAATTTGTGGTCTCGAGTCGGCGTTTAGCTCATGTTTTCCCATATGGTGTGTTCAGTAGTGTTGTTGCCCGGCCGGTTTTTTGACTCGGCCGGCCGGCCGGCCGGTCAAAAAAAGCCGGCCGGTACCAGTTTTGCCCTATTTTTCGTGTATTTTGCAAAATATTTAGCATTAATTGATGCATACAGTTACCCCTGGTTATGTATAACAGATAAAATCAAGCAGTATCCTTTTTCTGAAGAGACCGGCCCGGCCGGCCGGCCGGCTGCATCTGACCCGGCCGGCCGGCCGGCCACTGGCCGGAATGTTGACATAGTGGGCCTGCTGGCCGGCGGCCGGCCAACAACTCTAGTGTTCAGACAAGTAGCCGTTAACAGAACTATTAGGGTAAACATGGGCGAATAATCGCGGCAAATCTTGATTTAACATCGATGAAGCGGCGCCACGAAGAACATACAGGTCGGAATGTTGTATCGATGCTGCTGTCTTTTTTGCGAAGGTTTATGATACTGATAACTGATACTCTAAATAGACAAATAGATATGCTGAAATTTTTTGTATGTGTTTTGTTGCCGCTGGTACCTCACTACATACTGAACCGATGTTGTGAAGATTCATTTTCATCTGCTAAGATGCCCATCCAGATCTTGTATTGAGTACATTTTCAATCTAAAGAAACTTCATAACATTCATCAGTAAACACAGACATACGTAAGCCTTTAGCCTTATGGTTCTGTTTTCTATGTTCCTTCTTAGGGCTCGCTGGCTCTGTCGGTCATCTAGTAAGCCAAAAATCTGTAGTGCGAAGCGAGGTGCGTATGCCCAATTTTTTTGCCTCATACTGGTGTAACTTTCAGGTTTTGGCCCAAACACTAGTGTTAACCTTTTAGTCTTCTGTTACTCTTGCTACGTAGTCCTAGTCTTCCATGTCGCTTCGTTCTAGTCTTCCCCTACGCTACGTATGCAATCGTAAGCTTCTCTGTTAAACAAGGTCCAATCTTGCTAGTTCAAGAATGTTTCTTTGGTAATACTGTGGTTACATTCAAGCTCCTTGTATGGAAAATAGGTAGCTGTTGTTGGCAGCTGTAATCTTAAGCCATTTGAATACATTATAGCTAAGCAGTTATCCTTTGATATGTGCCGCTAGACGATTTGGCGCCCCGATCTTAATGTCGGTGTTTTATGGAGAATTATTCGCCAACAGTTACGTAGTATAAGTAGAAAACTTTACAAGTCTATGTATGTGATCGCTCTTTCATTTGAAGCTTACTTAGATCGCTTGTCGGATAAAAAAGAAGACAGGCACCGCACACGCTTAACTAACTGAGAAAATGATAACGGTTAAGAATAGAAAAAATAGAAATAAGAATAGTTTGCTATATTGTATACTATTTACGGCGAACAACGCATTCTTCTCTGAAGCAAAACCCCCATTTATTCTCATTTTCCCGCAGTATTTGAGCTTGATTTCAAAGGGTTTATGTTCTGTAGAAATTGTTCGTTAAGCCAACCGTTGCTCGTACGGTCTTTTGTAGCTTTTCGCTGTAGTTTTCAGAAGCAGTTTTCGTTGCAGGCTGGCAGCACGTTTGCTGAAATTTGTTCGATGGATGGTCACACTCGTATATACATTTTGACAAAGTTTTTGGAGTCTGATTTCATCTTAGTAGCATTCATGATTGAAGTGATGAGATTCTGTCGAACTGTCGACTTCTGTCGACAAAATTTTATTTCTTTACAGTTTCTGGTCCTAGGAAAGAAATTGCAGCACTTGTGACCCCGAAAAATTAATGCCTCCGGTGGGGATTGAACCCACTGTCTTTGGTTTAGATCACCGACGCTGTACCAGTCGAGCCATCGAGGCACAATCGAACCAAGCTGAAGTTTGAATTGGAATTTGGAACCCTTGTAACTGCAATGACGATTTTTAGAAATTCAGACCAGGTCTGATTTTACACAGGGTATGACTATGGCGGACTCATATTCATAGGTACCTGGCAGTGTGTTTCGCGGAGGAGGGAGGAATTTCGGTGCGTCTTCGGAAAGCGCCATGATAATTGAATCCGTTGCGTAAAAATTGTCCAATTTCGAAGTAATTTTTTTAATCCAAAACGTAATTCTGGACTAAAATCCGGTACGTTCTGCGCGATACCTAGGGTCCGTCCTGGGGTACACCCCGTCCACCCCACCATTGTCCTGGTTTGCTTATATTGGCGGATGATGGAAATATAGGATCATAGGAATAATTTCCCTTCTTAGTTCTCCTTGGAATGGAAGGCACCGCACCTAGCAAAAAGCTCACCAAGGAAAAATGGTTTCGGGCAGGGTGTGAACTGATTTTGATAAGTTTTAGAAATAATTGAAATAATGCTTATTAATGGTGGTAATAATTAGTCTTTGAGAACGGCCGGCCAAGTCTGGCCGACGGCCGGAGCATCTTTTGTGTCGGCCGGCTGCCGACGAAAGCTGAGAGCTATCGGCCAGCCGTCCGGCCGGCCTGCCAGCCAGGTCGGTCAAGGCTTTACTTGCCAAGCCGTCTTTCAACCAATGCATTGAATATACATCTAAAAGTTACGAATAAATGCTATTTCATTTATTTATTTTACGTTTTGTGACACTGTTTAAGGAACCTTGCTTTCCAACTAGCTGAGGCAAATCTTTTTCCTGGAATAATTTGTCGTCACCAGAAACTTAAGGTTTGGTGAGATTCCAAAGTGAGGTAGAATAGATTTAATTTTCCAGTTTTCATTGATACTTCAGCTTCGTTTAGTAAAGCTTACGGAATATAGAATTTACAACAGTTGAAGGCCAGACGTAAGGGGACCTGGACTCAGTTTGCAATTATCGTACAAATTTGTCGTCAAAAGTCTTAACTAGACGAAAATATTGCGGAGTGAGTATTTTAGATAATCTTATATGTAGAAGAATCAGCTTCCGTTCGTGACAGCACTGTTGGTTGCCCCAAAATGTGGTCTATTCAGTCGTCGAAGTCAGTCCAACGGCCCGGCCGCCGGCCGGTCAGCCGTCCGCCGGCCGTTAACCTGGCGGCCGTTCTCAAACACTAGTAATAATGATAATAATGCTGGTGTCATGGAAATAATGCTACGTAATATTTCATGGCAGTTTAACATTTAAAGTTTTATCAGTATTTATTAGGTTGGCTCGATTGTATTTAGAGTAGCTAAACTTGATGGAACTTTTGCGAGAATGAGTTTAGGGCGAGTTGAGGATGAGTTCCGTTATAGGATCAACTTAAGCTTTCCGTTTCTCCTTGACTGCCGGAACTTTTAATAACTTTGATAGTCTGTTTTACATAATCGGGGTCCCAAAAAGGAGGCTGGGTCAATTTTATCTTAGAGCCGCACCAGGGGGGGTTCGAGGGTGCTAGAACCCCCACTTTGGGATAACTAAATGGAAAATTTTTGCTATTTTGTGGCAAAAACAGCCCTATTTTTAAAAATTTTCGGCGCCTTCGGCTGACAATCCTTCCGAAAATCAACGTCCAATGTACCGGTTTTGGACAAAACTGCAAAAAAATTTTCAAGTTCTGAGGAGCTCCACCCCCAGACTACGATACATTTTACTTTGGACCCCCCCCCCTTTTCAAAAATCCTGGGTGCGGGCCTGATTTTGGCATCCTAGTTTTCTCGATCTGGGAGCACGATTTTGGTGTCCGTTTTTTCGATTCAACTTTTTGGTGGTTTTGTATAAAGTAAATCTATAAAAGTTGAATCCGAAAACTTGAACAAAATCGAGATATTGATCGGAGCCTGCCGAGTTTTGAGGGGGAATCAAAGTAAAATGCGGCGAAGTCGGAAATTAGATTCCAGAACTTGAGGCGCGGAGGTTGAGCCTGAATTTGAGCCTGAAATTATCGCGCCGAAGGCGCAAAAATTTTGCGCTGTTTTGCAAAACTGAAATTTTCCGATGAGATATCCCAAAAGGGGGTCCAAAATTCGCGAAATTTCCCGCAGGTGCTGCTTCTTTGGTAAAATTGACCTATATCATTTTTGGGATTACAGATATGTAAGGCGGAGCTATCGAAAGTTGCTCAAAAGTTTTCTGCAGTCGTTTAGAAATGAAAGCTAAACTTGGATTTTTTTTTTTTTTTTTTTTTTTTTTTTTTTTTTTTTATTCTCTGAAAAAGTTCCATCAAGAATAGCTTACTCTGAGAAGAATCGAGCCATTAAAAAAATGCTGATAAGACTTTTGGTGTCTGGCTACCGTACAATGTTGCGTAGCGTTGTGCCGCATAGACACCAGCTTTTTCATCATTATTACTAGTGTTTATTTACGGCCACCTGGTGTCTCCAACCGGCAATGATCGACATTTAAAAAGCCGTGACAACGAAACTGAGCTTCGGCGACTGAAGTGGAGTACATTTTGAGACTGCTCATCAGTGCTGTCGGCGAAACGGAAGCTGATTGTCCTATATAAGATTATCTAAAATATTTGTTCTTTTTTTTTTACATCCAGTTAAAACTTTTTGACGACAAATTTGCCCGATAATTGCAAATTGTGTACGGGTCCTATTATGACTTGCTTTCAACTGTTATAAATTCTATATTCCATTAACACTACCCAATGCAGCTACAGTATGAATGAAAACTGGAAAATTAAATCTATTCCACCTCACTTTAGAATCTCTTTCAAACCTTAAGTTTTCTACTTTTTTTTTTTTTTTCAGTGACAGGTAAGGAAAAAAGATTTTTTTTTTTTTTTGCCTCTTCTAGCCAGACAATCAAGGTTCCTTAAACAGTGTCGCAAAACGTAAAATAAATAAACAAAATAGCATTTGTTCGTAACTTTTAGATGTATATTCAATGCATTTATTTTTTTTTCGCTTTTTTTTTAAAGCCTACGGAAATGGCTTTTCCGCCAGCCGAGACGGCTGGCCGGTAGCTCTCAGCATTCGTCGGCAACCGTTTTCCCCCTATATCATTCGGATGTCGGCCGGATTTAACCAGCCTTTCTTTAAGAAAAATTGATACCACCATTAATAAGCATTTATTTCATTGAATTATTTCTAAAACTTATCAAAAATCGGTTCACACCCTGCCCGAAACCGTTTTGCAATAATGTGCTTTAGTCTGCACAGTACCTTCCATTCTTTTTTTTTTTAGAAGAGAAATTTTCCCTATGATCCTTTATTTCCCGTAATCCCGTACCAACATAAGCAAACCAGAACAGACCATTGAGCGCATAGACGAGAGCCCTATGACACAATATAGGCATTGCTCAGAATTCTCCTTTTTTTTATCCGTATAACCACGTTTTGGAATTAAAAAGATTGCCGAAATTGGACTTCCGTGGCGCAACGGATTCAATTGTCATGGCGCTTTTCGAAGAAAACCACCGAAATTTTTTCCTCAACCGCGAAAGACATTGCCAGAAGAGTACCCTATGAGCTTGTAGTCTCACATCGTGGTGCACCCTGTGTAAAAATCGAAACCTGGAATCTGAAATTAAAAATCGTAGTTGAAGCCAGAAAAATTTCAAATTCCAATTCAAACATCAGCTTAGTTCGATTGCGCCTCGATAGCTCGACATTTTTTGGCGTCGGTGATTTTTTGCAAAGACGGTAGATTCGGTTCCCACCGGAGTTACAGACTCGGGGTCACAGATTTTTAGCGATTTCTCCCCTGGGACCAGGAAACTGTAAAGAAATAAGGAATTTTGTCGACAGGGGAAGATAATCTAGGAGAATCTCATCACTTCAATCATGTAATCCTCACATTTTTTTTTTTTTTTTTTTTTTTTTTTTTTTTTTTTATCTGCAAGTGAGACCATCCATCGAACAAATTTCTTGAGGCGTGGTGGTTGCCTGTAATCTCCAGCTGCTTCATGGGAAGAGCAGCAACGAAAAGCCACAGAAGTAAGTATTTTTTTGGGTTGGTTTTTCGAACAATTGGTGAGGAACATAAACCATTTTTTTTTGAGCTCAAATACTGTAGTGAAAAATTAGAATAAATAGGGGTTTGCTTCCGAGAGGAAAAAAACGTTGTTCGCCATAGAAGAATGAGACAACTATAGCCGCAATTATAACAAACATTCTTTATTTTCTATTCTTAACCGTTATCATTTTCTCAGTTAGTTAAGCTTGTGCGGTGCCAATAATCAACTAACATCCGACAATTGATCTTTTTTTGCTTCAAATGGAAGAGCGTTCACGTACATAGACTTGTAAAGTTTTCTACTTATACTACGTAACTGTTGGCGAAAAATAATTCTCCGTGAAACACCGACATTAAGATCGAGTCAAAAGATCGCCTAGCGGCGCACATATCAAGGATAACTAGCTTAGAAAAAATATGTTCAAATGGCTTTTTTTTACAGCTGCCAACAACAGCTACCTCATTTTCCATACAAAGAACTTGAATTCATATATCTACAGAAATACCAAAGAAACATTCTTGAACTAACGAACACCAACACATTTGTTTCTCACACTTTAGAAGCTTACGATTGCATACGTAGCACAGAAGAAGATTTAGAACACACACACATGGACTTTCAGGTTCACGTAGCAAGTGTGGAGGAAGGCAAAGATCCCAACACTAGTGTTTGGGCCAAAACCTGAAAATTATGCCGAGTACACGGAAAAAAGTTGGGCGCTTACTCGCACCGCTCCCCACTTCCGTTTTTTGCTTCAACTACCTGACCGACAAATAAAATGTGCTTTGAGAATGAACATAGAAAAGAGGACCATAGAGGATAAACTTTCACCCATGTCTGTGATTGCAGATGAGATGATGTTTAAGTTTCATTAGATTGAAAATGTACTCAATACAAGATCTGGATAGACATCTTAGCAGATGAAAATGAATCTTCACAACATCGGTTCAGTATGTAGTGAGGTACCAGCAGCAACAAAACACGCTACCAAAAAATTTATCATCCCTCTTTGTCTATTTAGAGAACCATCAGTTATCAGTATCATAAACCTTCTGCAAAAGACGGCGAGCATCGATGCAACATTGCCCAGACACCTTCTTCGTAGAAACACTGAAAATCGATATTATGTCGGATTTGCCGCGATTTTTTGCCCATGTTTATCCTAATAGTTCTGTTAACGGCTACTTTTCTCCCTACTAGAGTTGGCCGGCCAAAGCCCTTCAGCAAGCCAAAAATGACGGCAATCCGGCCATTCCCTGAAAAAAATACCGGAACGGGTCAGATGCAGCCGGCCGGCCAGCCGGAGCCGGTCTCTTCCAGGAAAAGGGAAATGCCTGATTCTACCAAATACGCTCAACCAGGGAGTAACTTTTTGTTTCAATTCGTGCTAAACTCTTTTGCAAAAGATACGAAAAACTTTGGGAACGAAACTGGTACCAACCGGCGGGTTACCGACCGTCAGCCGGCCGGCCGAGTGAAAGATTAGCTTAGCTTTTTTTAGCAGAACACACCATATGGGAAAGAGCATGAGCTTAGAAGCTTGCCGACTCAGGACCACGAATTTGTCGGATAGCATGAGAAGCGAAAAGGCAGTTCTTCACTAGAACAATAGAGAAAAAGCAGTTGCGAGGCTGCTTCTCTACGTAAGAATGAAAAGGGTTTTCTCCTTAGAGTCCCTATACCCTTGTCAGGTGTACAACATAGTGCCGGTGCTTTTTTCCGACCATGAGTTGGGAATTGTGCCGAGATCCCACAGATATCGCATAGAATGATGACTGCAACCAATGGCTGTAGGTGAGAAAGATTTGGAAAGCGAAATTCCCAGATTTCTTTTGGGGGGGGGGAAAAAGGGGAACGGAGACAAACATATAACGGCATACATTTTCGAAATTTTAACTTTTTACTGTCAAATGAAAATTTGAAGAAAAAAGCAAATAAGAAAACAACAAAGTTTGGACCCGTCCTTGCCTGGAATATTACCTCTGCGCATGTCTAGCGAAAATGCCATCTGACCATAGCAAAGCTAGTTACTGTATATTCGGTTTTTCCATAAAAAAAGCATTTTATAGCAGTGTCGGCATGTGAAATTTTTGCATGAGACCAGAAAAATTGGGTCACCCCAGAACATGGAAGACAAGTTTTGGGGTGTTCCCAATCCAGCCTTTTAGAGCAGGTTTTTTTCACCTCCCCTTCGTCGGTGGGTTAGGCTGGGGAAGGGGGTCCAGCTCCTCGAAGAAGGTGCCGAGCACGGTAAAATGTTACGCTTCCCACGAAAGTGGATATTTTTCACCGATGCATGTCTAGATAGGACAGCTAGATCCATGTTTTATCGGTCCCCACTCCCATGCTCAGGAGATTTTGTAGAAGTAACGGTGGCAGCGAGAAAAAAAAATACTTGTCATCGGATTAGAAGCGGATAAAATTGACAGTACTCAAACATGTTTTCTCGCTTATATTGAGGTTCTACTGTAATTATAATAGAAATATATTGCCAGTAAATTTTAATTTCAAGATTTGCTTTTCTAAACCGGAGTTTTTTTCCATAAAACTACACATACTTTGTCTTCATATTAAGCTAGAAGAAAGATTTTTTTTAACTCAGGGAGCTAAACATGGTCAATATTACTTGGCAGTTCTGAAACCAAAATATGTTCCGGATAAAACTTAAAAGTTATACAAAAAAATGCAAAATGTACAAAAACAGTTTTCCAACTTACAGAAATATGCCAAAATTCAGGACTGAATGTACCGTTGCGACGTCAAAAAATTGAAACTGTAGCTAGCTTTGTATGTTCAGGTATAAAGAGGAAATTCTGAAGAAATTGAAAAAAATATTAAAACTATAAAAGTAAATATTAAGTACAATAAATAATAAATATAGATAAAATAATAAATAAAAATAACAAAAAGTAAATACATACTCTCGCTAATTTTGAACTTCTTGGCATCCTTAACTTTGGGTGTGCATGAAACACGGTTTTTTCCCCTCCCCCGGTACACATAAAACACAGCGCTCCTTCAGCCCCGCGGCGGAGGATTGCATAAAACACGGCCCCCGGCCCCAGCCCCGGCCCCGCATAAAACACGGCCCCATTACGGCCCGTGCAACGCAGAAAACACGGCCCCGTTACGGCCCCATACATAAAACACAGACCCCATCACGCCTCATCAAAAATTATTGTTTCAGACTGCGGGATATAAATATATATAACCGTTTCAGCATCTCCTAATCTAAAAAGTGAGATTATGTAAATGTTTTAATTTTAGAGTTTATGAAAAAAATCGAAGTCATAAATGAAAATATTTTATTTGAACCAGCTTTTTAATTTTCCTATGTTAGAAGAGCGTTTAAACCTAATATGTAATGACAAACTTTATGGGTGGAACAATTTTTCGGTATTTTGTGTCTAGTATTAAAGACATATATACTGGCTGAAATGTTTGGACTCTAATAAAAGTCACATTTTGAAAAATTAAATTTGTGGCTCTGAAAATGAAATTTTTTTTTTTACATATTGTGAGCACATATGAGATCTTTTTTTGAACTAAAGCGAAAGCAACATTTTCATTGAAAGCAATTAAAAAACAACTACAAGTAAATTTCATTTTTAAACTAATACCTTTTTTTAAATTAGTGTCCAAACATTTCAATCGTGAGGGAACAAAATGAGTGCAAAAGTCGAAAAAATGCGATTCTCCATATAAATTTTTTCATCTTTTTTTTTCCCATTATAGAAAAGCTTCCGAGATTTTTCAAAATTAAAGCTATTTTCCTCGCCACACAACGTTTTTTCCAGAGCTCTAAATATTTACATTTACATAATTCATTTTTTAGATTAGGAGATGCTGGAGAATCAGAAATGCTCACCACCGCATTGTCAAAAACATAACTTTTGATAGGGACGAGATGGAGACGTGTTTTCCGAACGAGACCGTAATGGGGCCGTGTTTATTATGCACGAGGAAACACGGTATGCAGATTTACTGTGGGGCCGGGACCGCAGTAAGATGCACCACAGAGACGGAGACAGGAGACCGCGAGAGAGCACGCGGCTGCCAGGGCCGGGGACGGGGCAGGAGACGAACGCAAGACATGCACCCTTAACCCTGTGTTGCCCTACTGTATTTATCGTGTGTGTTTTTTATCAATGTATCTCTATCTTCTTCCAACATGCAACGTTTTTGCCAGGTCCCACGTTACTCTTTGTCCAGATTTCGCGTTTCTTTGGAAGAATTATAGCGAACGAGAATAGCAAAAACGAATAACACAGGGGTGCACCAGCACTTGGACACAAGTAGTTAGGCACCAATAAGGACTCTTAATTGAAGCAGAACTGAAGTTTTTTTCGAGTTTTCTTTAGGAGCTTTGAAATTTTCCAAATTTAATTTTTCCTCCCACATGCCCAGTCATTGTTTTCAAACCTGTCTTCATGTCGAGATTTCCATGCTAAAGCCAACATTCAAATGAAAATGAAAGATGCTGATATATACAATGCTCCTACTTGAATTTGATCTTTTCAAGAACGTAAGCAATCATTCCATATTAGGTTTCCTCCCTTTCGCTGGCAACAAATGAGGATATCCGCATTCTTATATAAAACACAATTGTAATCGATTGCACTGACCCCCCCCTATGCTATAGAATCAAGAAAATGCCGATTTCTGCGAATTAAACTACGTATGGAGTCTTTACATTTTTAACGATCTCTCTTTATAAAAAAGAACAAAATTAAACGGGTCTCATGCGCAATTCACCCCCAGGCCTAATTTTTGATTTTTTGACCAATAACTTTTTAAATTTTGTATGGATGCATACTAGAGGCTGATGGAATTCAAAAAATATTCAAATTTAAAAAAAATTTTAAAAACTCTAAAATTTTGGTTGGTAAAGGAAGACCCAAAGAGAGCCGAAAAATTTTTCAAAAAAATTACTAAAAACGTCACAAACAGAAGTTAGAGACGCCCAACCACCAATTCAAATACAATTTTTCTTTCCATAAAGCTTTCTGAAAACTCGAGACCGGCAAAAAATCGCCAACTTATTTTAAGCTAACCAAAAACTTAATTTTTTTTTTTTTTTTTTTTTTTTTTTTTTTTTTTTTTTTTTTTTTTTTTTTTTTTTATTTTTTTTTTTTTGTTTTTATTTTTTTTTTTTTTTTAACTTGTAGCAAACTAAAATTAAAATTTTTTGAAAAATATTTTAAAAATTTTGAAACTTTTAATTTTTTGAATTCTTGTAATACTAGTATCCACCTTTTCTAAAATTTAAAAGTTATTAATTAAAAAAATCAAAAAGATAAGGTTTTTTTTTTTTTTAGAGACGCCCCATTTAAACTTCCGTATTCAATCAGAGAGCAACTTCTTTTTTTAGATTTTAAATTGTGATAAAACATGGTATTCAATTTAATGATATACTTTTTATATAAAGATCCAAATTTATAATTCAAAAATCTAATTTTCATGAAATCTAATTTTTTTTAGTGACACTGCATTTCGCTGCTTACTATTGGCTTCTTGCACTTTCTGATAAAATGAATTTTTGGTAGGATGTAGCCAAAAATAGATGCAAGGGGGTATTTTCACGCCACTTTTGGATTACCGTATATACACTGTAGATTTCGGTAAATAAATCATATCGACTTCCAAGTTTTGCTTTTGCTCAACTGAAAAAATTGCACAATTCTCCGATTTTGTTGAAAAGTTGTTTTAGAGGAGTTGCTTTGACTTTCTGGTAACATGTGTTGAGTTGGAAGAATATACAAGTAACCTAAAAAGCACCAACCAAACATGGAACATATCATGGGGCAGCTCGGAGCTTGTCTCGAGAAGAGAGCCAAAAAACCACGATGCGTGATTTGCAAAATACATAATTAGGCGTAACTGGATGGCGTGAAGAATTAGCAAATAATGAATACATTTTTGGAAATTCCCATAGCGAGATATTTTAGAATGATAGAAAACTTGCCCGAAAAAGATGAACTTTGAAAATTTTCGAACTTTCGAGAGCTACTTTCTAAGTGGTTTTTTTTTTTTTTTGGTGTTTCACTTTGACGCTCGTGGTACTTCTTCTAGCACACTGATTTTTGACATGCCTTATGATATTGAGCTATACCTATTATTATCTTGACAACGAAACCATGAAGCTGAGCAAAAATTATTGGTTATTTTGGCCTAATTCGGCTTCTAGCGATTTCTTTTGTTTGTCAAATTTCAAGATAGCGAACATTCGAGACTTAGAAATTTTCGAGAAAGAAATTTAGAAAATTGTCAAAAAGTCGTCTAAAACTCAGCAGATTTTCTACGAAGCGGTCGCGAGCCCGTATAGTAAATCCTGGTCATGATGAGAACTGATGAGCTAGGGACACGGATATGACTTTCGCGACACATGGCACCTTTTTTTTTTTTTATTTTTTTTTTTTTTTTTAAAAAATTTGATCAATTTTCCCATTTTCGGCCGAAATGATGATATCCAGCTCCTAGTGAATCTGAGTCGCTGAATGCAATGGGACATGTTTCCTTCTCCATGTGAGTACCGCAAGTGTGCTTACTGCGATGCGGCGAGAAGCCGCAGCGACGCTGCAGGTTGCTGTGCCGTGCGGCACGCTCTGTAACTTGAAATGGATGAGGAGGAACTTGCCTGTACGCTGGTATTCCAATAGTAAATCGGGAAGTCTGAACACGTATATTGAGTTTGATCGTCGTTGCGCGGAGCTACTGTCGTGCTGCGCTGCTGCGCTGCAGGTGCAACACCATGCAGCACGACCCGTGAGCGCCCGAAATGGGTAGGAGTGTAACTGCAAGAAAGCTAGCGCAGACATTTTGTAAATCGGGGTCGCTGAACATTTTGAGATAATTTTTTCCACAAATTTTTCATTGATGCTTTCGTGCTGCGTTGCGGCGCGCTGCAGCCGCGATCACGCTCTCGCAGCAAAAAATGGGCAAGGTTTTTTTTTCGTGGAAGCATGCGCTCCTATGGTACGTCAGGGTCGCTGAGCACACGGTGAGAAAAAAGAGTAGCAGAGCTTTGCTGCTATCGTGCTGCGCTGCAGCCGCAGCGCGCTACTGTAACCCCGAGAATAGACAAATTGGAATTTTTTGAAAACTTGCCCGTATATTATAGTAAATCGAAGGTCGATGGACACGATGAACGCTAGGTTGTCGATGCCATATCTCATCTGGATTCACTGTTTTTTTGGTGTTAGAGTTCCTGGTTCCAAGTTTTGGGAGAGCAGCATTTAGTTTAACAGTATGCGTTAATGTTATGGTCAATAAATTTTTTTGACGCATTACGCATTGAGTGACTGAGAAAATGAAATAGGACAAGTAGGAGAAATGCTCCTTGCAGTCGCATGAAAAGTACAATATGAGAGCCAGAAGGACAGCATTCAATTCGGGAAAAGACAAGATTTAAAATGTATAATATGAGCCAGCATTTACTTATGTAAAGGACAAGATTTAAAAGTTTAATATGAGCAGCTCCTTTCTCGGGCTCATATTGACGCCGCACGGACAGCCCGCAGAAGTGGTTTTTCCCTCTATATCTTCGTCATGCTTTGCTCATATGATTCTGAATTAGAGCATTCAGTCAGACATATCTTTATTGAATACACCAGATCTGTGACAGAAGCTAATGGTGTGACAGCTAGCTATTGGTATATGCTAGCTGCAATGACAAAAGGACTTGCTGAAAAGTGCGTTGTGTAAAATACCCCAGATTATGGTTACATAAATATATATATATATATATACACACACATATATATATATATATATATATATATATATATATATATATATATATATATATATATATATATATATATATATATATATATATATATATATATATATATATATATATATATATATATATATATATATATATATATATATATATATATATATATATATATGATACGTAATTACGTAAATAGTGTGATATTATCAATGATCTAAGTAGCATGTTAAGTTAGTCTGTGCAGGCTCCTAGAGAGGCGGCTCTGAGCAATGTCTATTTTTTACACTTACTCTAATTTTGTACGTTGGCATCGATTAAGTTGCGTACACAACATCGTTCCCAAGGCGTCAATATGAGCCCGAGAAAGGGAGCTGCTCATATTAAACTTTTAAATCTTGTCTTCCTATTGTAAATGCTGGCTCATATTATACATTTTAAATCTTGTCTTTTCCCGAATTGAATGCTGTCCTTCTGGCTCATATTGTATTTTTCATGCGACTGCAAGGAGCATTTTTCCTACTCGTATA
>JASAND010024085.1:0-25684 GCA_030248195.1 Trissonchulus latispiculum
TTGCTAAGTTTTTTAGTTGCAGACATTGGGGTGGGCCTGGCCTATGCCAATGCGTCAGTTTGCATCGACGTGATTATCAGAAATAGCTGTCTCCACAACAAACCAACAACCATTGTTTCCTGTCTTATCAGGGGTTTTGTTCTGCCGCGCCTGATCGGAACAGTGGCGTCAGCCTTGTTGACCAACCGCCATCAGTCTCCTGCGATCAGACTCTGGCCGTCACTGTCTGACAAAACCTATGACCAGTCTCGGTCTTAGATATGCTGGTTGTGTAAATCTTATATCCATGGTTGTTGCGCTAGGTTTGGCGACCGCGGGCACCCTCACTGCTTTTAGCATGCACTTTTCCGGTATCATAATCACTAACATGTGCTACACTTCTTATGTGATAGGAAGCCACCTGTATGTAGTGTCTCGTAACGTAATTGTGTCCAGTGGTGTGGTAGCTACCATATGCTACGTTCTTATTCTGATCATTCTTACTAGGGCAAAGTCCAGTCAAACGGGGAACGACAATTTCTCGCGAGAATTGAAGGTAACAAAAACTGCAGGTCTTGTGGTGCTGTCCTCATGGGTGCTGGTGACCATGCCTTCCTGCATTCAGATTATGTTGCATGACACCTCACATCCTCTGGGATTTCTGTTGGAATACTTTCATCCTCTGGTTCCACTAAATTCTGGACTCAATGTGTTTATCTATGCCACCAAGTATAGAAAGTTTAAGGATGCGGTGGTGTTGAAGTTTACAAAAGCTAAACCGGCTGTCTCCACTGTTAGCACTTTCTAAATTATCGACCCAGAGAATCTCGATTGTTTGGATCATTGGTATTGGCTGAGTTCTTGGTTTTTCACAGTCTTTCTCGTCTCGTCATTGACTTATGTACCTACACTGTCTCAGCTTGTTCTGTATAATGTCTGCAACTTAAATATAATTTTTAGATACAGGGTTTTGGGATGTGATTCGTCATAATTTAAAATAAGTAACAAATAAGTTGTAGTTTTTTTCCGACTTATTCTTCCAAAATTACGTAAGATTAGATCCTGAACTATGGGGGGACTAATATAGGTGTTCCACTGTAAAATGCATTATTGTGTGTTTCTTCTTGTTTTGGTTACTGTTTTGAATGCTGTCGAATGTACTGCAACATGTTGGCTGAAGGTGATTTGTTGCAAGGAGTTGGAGATGTTGTGCGAAGATGATGAGAAGTGCCTGAAACAGTCCTGCGCCAGGAGTTGCCGAGTGGACAAGAGAGACGGCGGGAACAGGGACGACATGAACAAGCCTTGCTGCTCCGCCGTCTATCGATATTGCAGAGGCGAATACGACTGCATCAAAACGTTTTCCTGTCGCAACTGTTAGCAGGAGTGTGATATTAATTTTTTGAGGAAATTGCGAAATTGCAGTAAATATGTTCCAGTAAGCTTGCTTGAATATTGCTAGGAAGGCTGCCCATTGCACTACCAAATTCCAAACATATACGCTTCCTCAAAGTGTACGTATTTTTCATCCTAAATTAGTTGTCTTAGTTTTTACATTATAATTGTTGAAACTTAATAATGATTAAATATGGATACAAAATTCTAGTAAATTTAGACCCTCCTTATTTTTGGTGCACTGCCTCATGATTATCATAACTGTACAAGTTTAATATTCAAACAGTCGTTCAGGAATGCTATGGCGTCACCGAAATGAGAGTATCCTGATTCGTAATGCAGTCGTTGTGGGTCGTTTTTAGTTTACCCCACACCAGTGCTAAAATTTTTAAAACTTGATTAGTCGAGCTGAAATTTGATATGCGTATGTTTCCGACCACACTGAGTTCAAAAATCGGAAAATGTTTAGATTTCGCTAAATTCGGGTTTTTTTCGGATTCTAAGGGGGGCCAAGGGAAACCGAAAACTTTTTGTCTGCGATTGTGCTGAATAGTTGTACATAGAGGTTTTCGGGATCGCAAAACTCTAATCTGAAGCCCGTTTTACGATTCAGCTTAAAAGATGTAAGCTTAAAATGAAAGCTTATACTGAGCTAACGAAACGTTGAATTGAAAAACGGGCTTTACCGATTAATGTTTTGCGACCCCGGAAACCAAAAATCCTTCAAAGTTCCTTCAAAATGGACACTTTCTATGTAGGCACGACAGCTAACCGGAATATGGACTGGGATGAGGTAGAGACTGGTGACAGTGCCAACCGTTCCTTGCTTCTCGCATAATCCCAGACATAGTTGGCCCCAAAAGGGGGCAATATTAACATATTTCTAATTTCATACAAGTGGTAATCACCAAAGAATATTGTTCTGGATTCCAGCCTGATCAGGTAGCAGCTGACAGTTGAGTGGAGCAGGACAGGTCAGAGGTCAGCTACTCATTTTCGACAGTCGAACACAATTTATGTCTTTAGTTTATGTCAATCTGCATTAAGACATAAATACAGTTTTCATAACTGTACAAGTATTCATTTTCTGAGTTAAGCCGAGATCGTTTACACAAAAGTGTAATATGTCAAAGAAAGTGTTAATCAAACTGTTGAAACCGTTGACATAGTTCTGCGCATGAAGTCATTAAAAACGACACCCCTGAAATCGTGTTCCCAGAATTTTGCAGCCCAATCCGAACATGTAGTCTTGCTCACTGACCATAAAATTCCATAGAAGAGATTGCAATAAAACTTTTGCAAAACTTGTATCAGTTTTTGTTCTTTCATGCTCGAGCCGGTTCCATGCATACACACATACGTGCGGGAACAGAATGGTGTTAAAATAAAAGACAAACTCCCCGAATAGGAGGGACGTACGTAACTTTTGTGAAGAGAATGAAAAATGTCCCAAAAATCCTTTTTAAAAAATTTGTCAAATGGAACCAGTTTGTGCATCACAGGTTTCAGGGATACACATTTGTGTTCTACAGTTTTGATGCAGAGCTACAGTTTCTGCTTTCATTGATTCCAGTCACCATCAGTGATAAACGTTATTGTATTAACCCATTTTGATACACAATGGAGACTCCTACTTTTTGCTATTTTCTCAATCGGATCTGTTTCCTCAGAAGTCTTGCATAATAGTTGACCACATTTTTCACAAAACATTTTCAAAGCACTTCAGTTTTCAATATTATTTGGAGTAAATGTTACGTGCATCGGCATCACGGACTGTTTGAGCAGCACGGCGTATTACATATGTTCAGTATTGTGGACATTAACAAATAAAGTTATGATTTTCCGTGTCTGCGGCTCTAATTTAATCGATTTGGATCAAATGAAATACCCTAATCTTCTAGTGTAAATGTTTCTCCAACTTGGGTGAAATGTAGTCAAGATGGGGCACTTTGACGTGACCGCTTTGCAGGGAACTGGCTAGATCGGGTCGCCTGGAGAACGGAAGACTCGTGGTTTGAAACCCGAAACCGCAACCTGTTTAGCGGAACAGGTTTGGGATAGCTTTAAGATTAACTTTAACTGGTTCTTCCGCACCAGACAGGCACATTGGGTTTGGGATGGTGAGAGAGTGCGAACCGGCGGCCGGCGGTCATCGAAAAGCCGGATTTTTCGATACCTGAACACACTCTTGATTCAATCTTGAACAACTGAGGCTTAGTTTAATCAAGAGTCTATAATGCCAAGAGTGAGAAGCTTGGCCCTACCTAATGGAAATGGCCTGCGAGATGCTCGGCACATTAAGGCCGAAATCTCGGGGGGGGGGAGGACCACTTACCATTGTTCAGCATGTGTTTATATGCGTTTGAACTAAAACGCATCTGATTGGCTAATCGCCTACCTTATGTCAAATTTACATGTATAAGCGGACCCCCCCCCGAGATCTGGGGGGGGGGGTCCCGCTTAGCGTTGTTAAGCGTGTGCTTATATGCAGTCGAACTGAAAAGCCTCAGCTACCGCAATCCTCATCAGTGCTTTTCAGTTCGACTGCATGTAAACGCACGCTTAACAACGCTAAGCGGGACCCCCCCCCGAGATCTCGGGGGGAGGGGTCCACTTATACATGTAAATTTGACATAAGGTAGGCGATTAGCCAATCAGATGCGTTTTAGTTCAAACGCATATAAACACATGCTGAACAATGGTAAGTGGTACCCCCCCCGAGATTTTGGCCTTAATGTGCCGAGCATCTCGCAGGCCATTTCCATTAGGAAGGGCCAAGCTTCTCACTCTTGGTATTATAGACTCTTGGTTTAATTAAAGTTTAAGGACATTTTACTGAAATACCTTTGGCTCCAGTCTTTGGAACGTTTGCACCTTATGACTACTCTCTATAGTGGCCAACGTCTATCTTCCATTAATTTCGTTCGTTAAAAGTATTTTTTCAAAGTTCCTTTATTTAAAAATCTATTCATTCGTGTATAAGCTGTATTTTCAGTTGATCCCCATGATTTAAGTCAATTCCAAGTATTTGTCGGGCATGGTTCTGGGACTTATCCTAATTCTTGCCAGTCTCTCCTGTTGCGGTCTGGCCCAGGACCCGTGGGACAATTGGGTCAATTGCCGTCAGAACCTTCCCAATATCACCAAGTCCTATTGGATTTGTGATCCAGAGAGTCTGATCCAAAGTCCGCTCCACAGAGTCCAGCTCAACCGACATCTCCTGAAGTACCAGACGGAGACGACGTGTCAGTGCATCGACCGACGCGCCTGCCACGACCAGAACGGGATGAAGACGAGCTACCACGCTCTCCTCCTCCTCCATCGGGAATCCGATCAGAGGTGATCCAGCACTTTCACTAGTCAACTATGACTATTAAGACATGCTTAGTCCAGTGCCACTTTTGTAACCTTTGCATCTTTAGCTAATTTGCTGGTTTGACATTTCCATCAACTAAAAATTTCCGTATCGTCATTAAATGAAATTAGGCGCTTAGAACTAGATGTTTCTAGCTACATTGTTGTCAGAAGTAAATTTAGCATTTATTCACTCGTTGTTACAGTTGATGATTCAAACATGCTGAGTTGTTAGAATGACTCAAAACTTTCACTTTTTACATTTCAGTGTGATCCGTGCGGACGCGGAGAGGATTTTCCAGGACGCGGCGTTGAACGCGCCCAACTGTGACAACGGGATTCTGATCCTGTACGGCCCGGCGGATCAGAGTTTCCACGTTTTTGGCGGGAACGTGTCCTCCGTCTATGTGTCTCCGCCACTGATCCGGGAGACGGCGGCCGGGATCCGGAGTCGCTACGGTCCCAACGCCCGATCAGACTTCGCCGGACTGTATCGGTTCCTGGACTGGCACGTGGAGGAGCTGGACTTCCGCGGAGTCGATACCTTCCAGCGAAATCTGATCATCGTCGCCACCATCTTCGCCATCCTCGCCGTCCTCGTCTCTGCCATCTGTTGTGTCATCTGCTGCCATGCCATGTCAAAGACAAAAAAATCGGCGGGGCCGAAAGGGGGACAGCTGGTCCCGCCCGGATTCTTCGCCAATCTGGGACTGCCCGGCGGATTCCCCATGTTTATGGATCCGTTCGGGGAGAAAGGATCTCCCTTGATTGTGGACGGAGGGAAAAAGTCCAACAGAAAGCAGAAAAAGAAGGCGACTAAAGGAAAAAAGTAGGTTAGAGTGAGGAGCAAAAAACTCAAACTGGAGATGCAAACATTTAGATCTGAGTGTAAAAACGGAACTTGCGATGTTGACCGGCGAGATAAAATAAGAGTTTACTCTTGGTCGATGAGACAATGAGGTTGGAACCCGGCCTCTCAGTTGAGCCTTTCCAAGTGATTAAACTATACATATAGTAGCCGAATATTTGTTCGTGCTAGAGAAAGGTAGAATGCTTTTCGAATCTAAAATTAAACCTGCGGATTCACCTAATCAATTGATTCAGTTGCACAAATTTGAAACATCTATTTCTGTCACAACAAAGTAATTATTCTTTGTCATGTTTGTTTGCTACATACGGAATAAAGACCATCCATTTTATTTTTCAAAGCAACAAAATGACGCAACCAGTGGGCAAACTGGATACAGACTTCATTGAATTCCGTTTGATTTCATCCATTTGTAAATAAATGGCTTCGTCAAAATTCCTTCTCCCGTAGAAAAGTGTCCAGCATTTACTCTAGCTGAAAACCTTAAGATGAAGTTAGTTTCGCTTTTCAATCAACCAAGAAGTTCAGAAAGGCCATGTGAAGATTTATAAGATTATCGCACGTCCAGAAATGAGAAACAATTTAGTTTCTGCAGAGTATGCAACAGCTGAAACAACTGAAATACATAAATTAAATAGCAATTTAGCTGAGTTTGATTAGTAAGTTGCACTTTAGCTGGTATTGGCTTTCAATTTTATGTAAAGATTCAGACATAAGAAAATACGTAATGATAGCAGAAACTTTGAACCTTCTAAAATACTTCTCTTTGATATTTTTTCAGGGAAGGAAACGGTTTCAATACGGTAATGGAGTCCAGCAGCATCTACGCCCCGCTGTCAGAGGGCCGTGGAATAGTCCAAGGAGGAGGTCCACCACCCCTGCCAACACTCATGGGTCCTCCACCCGTCCCCTACCCCGCGCCGATTCCACAACCTATGCTCTTGGCGCCCAGTTTCCCTCCATTCCCCCCGGGGGGCAGTTCGGGCCAGCCTTCGCCGCAGCGACCCACCGGGGGACTCCTGGCCATCGATCATCGACCCGAGAGTCGATTCACTCTGAGCGAGTTGGGCGGTCGAGCCGGCGGCGCTGGATTCCTCCTCCGTCGAAGTCAGAGTGGGCCCTTCATCCAGGAGCTGGACAGTCCCTACGCCACGGTCCGACTCCCCTCTCGCGCTCAGAGTGAAACGCAGTCCCTTCAGATGCTGATCACGGACCAGGCTGAAGGGATTGCGTCTGAAGGAAGTCCGAAACGGCGCTACGAGGCCAGGACCGCACAGCGACGTCACTCCTTCTCGGACGCTGATCCGAGCACGTCCAAAAAGAGGAAGAGAGGGGAGGAGAAAAGTCCCCGGATCTATCGGAAGCAGCAGGACCAGGACAACAGAACGCCGACGCATCCAAGACGCACCTACGACCGAGAAAGTCAGACGGACAAGTCCAAGATCAAGCGATCCCCGAAAGAATCCGACGACAAACAATTTGGTCAAACCAATCATCCATCCCTGTCCAAGAAATCCAATTTTCCGGGATCAGAGACCCCAGACCGCTGGAGTCGCCAGGAGTCGGCGACCTACCAAGAAATAAACGAAGACCAGTACTCCAAACCCTACAGTAAGAAGTAGAAGATAAGGAAAAAGGAAAATGCTTGAACAATGTTACTGCGCCTTCTGGTAGAATGCTGCCTAGGACAGTATTAAATGAACCGCTGTAGTTTGTATAATTTTGCTTCCTATATATATTTTTTGGATAAATAGAAAACAGTCAAAATTAACAGGATAGAAATATGTAGATGAATGATAACGACAGAATGGATATCCAAAGTCATACACACTCATACAACATTATTTCATAAGTGATACCGCACAGTTGCCAAGGTTGAGCTTTGTTTTAAGATTTCTCCAGAAATAAATTCGTTTAGCGATTTGTTTTCACGAATTTCTAACGTTTCGTTATTAAGTTTACGCGATTTCTGGACGTTTTCACCCGCCATGTCCATCACTACCCTCAATCAAAATGCCGCTACTCTGCAGTAAGTAATTATTACAAAATTAAACTAAATCTCGTCAATTTAGCAGTCCAATTTAAGGCAGGATTTGCAGATCCTTCCATTTCTAGCAACTGATATATTCAAATGCACTGGAGAATGTGGCTTACATTCTCCCCATTGTGCGATTTCAAGCAGGAAATGAAATTAGACTTTATGAAATTTGACTTTAAACATTTTTGCAATTTAGGCATCAGTACCAGTTTCCTTAAGACTACATGGTCACTTGCAGTGGGTGTTCCCTTAAGCGTGAGAATAAGCCTAAGCTTAGTTCTAGAAATGGACTGATTATTGCTTATATTTACGCTTTGGAGTTTGGAGTGATTGTGAGATAACAAACAGCTTTGCGTGATTTGTACCCAAAAGTTTGATTTCTCTAAGCTGAATGCATTAAAGCGGTTAGAAATTCAGAAAGCGCAATTAGAACGAGATTGTTTTGGAGAGATGCCATCTACCAAGTGCTGGAGTATGCGGCGCTATTAAAATAAGATTTTGCTACATTTTCAATTGTATAACTCATATCTATTTTTTGAACTGAAGATCAGTTCCTACATATAGATGAGAGCACGCTCTGACGTGCATCGTGCTACAAATTATTTGTAGCACGCTGCAGCGTGCTACAAATAATTTGTAGCACGGAGATTACGTAATATCAGTATGTGATCTTATCTCGATAAAAATTAAATTTTTGCATTTTAACGGATTTCAATCACGATTTGCTTATTTTTGGAACTAAAACTAGATAAATATAGTCGGGGAACCTATCTCATCAAAATTAATATTTTATTTATTTTGAAGGTTTTAATAGTGGTGACGAAGGTTCTGTGTCTTATTCGTTATACAAGTACTTTGTAACACGGTTTTGCATTCACAGTATTGTAATTTCATCGGGCGGGAAGCCCTCGTGCGCGACACTCGTGCGCTTCGCGCACTCGTGCCGCACACTCGGAGCTTCCCGCACGATGAACGTACATATCTGTGAATGCACTAAAAGCCGTGCTACAAAGTATACTTGTTAACTAGTTTATGGGAAATAAATCTTTGTCTTTACTTGAGGTGGTAGTTTAAACTTTTACACAGCGATTCAGGTCAACGCGATTTGTCTAATTTGTCTAAAATCTGACCAAATAATGTAGGGAGCGAAATTGCTTTGTTTATACTGCTTCAACGGTACGCTTCTGCTGAGCAATGTAGGATATTTTCTGACCCGTCATGGCATGTCATGCCAGGATCTATCTTACCCCCCCCCTCACGTCCCCCCTGCTGAACAATTGTCAAAGTTGTAAATTCATTAGGCTGACACTACTCCTAACCGGTGCACACCCAACTGGAGTGGAGTGAATGGAAAAAATTGTCTGAATTTAGCTTTTTATCGAAAATACCAATTGAAGCAGGAACCAGTAGCTAAAACCAGAACCGGAACCGGTTTCAAAAACCGGAACCGGTCCCAGCACTAGAGTAGACAAAAGACGTCCATCCCTGGAAAAGACCGAAGTAGTATATGGTGCACATTTGGGGCCCCACTCTCGGGAGGGAATGACCTTTGACCCGCCCTACTGCCAGTTTTATATGGTGCACATTTCATACCCCGCTCTCGGGAGCATCTGACCTTTGACCCGTCCTACTGCCAGTTCTATCGTCCCGTGCTCGTTCACGAAACATACCCCCAGTTCACCTAGTAGTTACTCCTAGCTCTTCCTGGTTGTTCCCCCAGTTTCTACTCCTAGTTCTGACACCCAGTTCTACATCCAGTTCATTTCCTTACCAATCAAATACGTTAAGTGCACCCTGTTTATACACCTAGTTCTCCCGGATGCCACACCCAGTTCCTACTTCACCCGTCTTTCTACGCCGTCCCTCTGCGTTCTTCCCCCGGGGCTTGGGACCCGGCGTCGGCCCATTACCGGACACCTACTCTACCTACGTACCTACACTACTAGTCCGGCCTAATGTTTTTGGTATTTTTAGTTTCATTATTTTTAGTGTTTTCTTTTACTACTTACACACAAATTAACAAATATGTACAGGTAGCCCTAAAGAGGACTGTTGGGATAAGGGGGACAGAGGTGGAGGCGAAGCTTGGTTCCCAGGGTTTGTGCAAGACTGTCAGTAATTGGAATTTGTTTCTGGTCTACCATCCGGAGTTCTACCAAATCGGGTCCTTCTAAAACTCCCAGAAATGGCAATCCAAAATTCCCTCTAAAATTAAATGTCGCCGATCTTCCATCCTCAACTGCTGATTCCGTGGTGAAGTAGCTGGGCGCGCTGTAGTTCCAAACCTCCACTTCGTTACTTTTTACACTGAACCAACACCACCAGTACATTTCGAGAGAGCTCACCGACCGTTCACGACGACAGAACACGTCAGACTGATTGAACGTCAATATTTTTCCCTTTATATGCATTATTAGACTGCCTGTTTTTCCAATGGTGTTACAAGTTCTATTTATCTCTAACCCGCATCTTGTATTGTAACCGCTTGAGAGGGCTTGTTCTCCTAATAGAATGTAGTAAAGTTCCGACTTCTTGCCCGCTAAGTTCTAATATCCACTTAAGGTAATCCAACTCTTCGAATGGTACAGGAATGATTTTTAATTTTCCGTCGTAAGACAGTTTCCATACTTCGACCAAAACGGTTCCATCCAGAATTCCCAAGTACGGAGAGCCAAAATCGTCTAGGAAATTAACTTCTACAGAGCGAGCGTCTTCAAGTGCTGCCCTTGTGGATGAAAAATTAGATTGACTGCTTGCCCAACTTTCACCTTTGCAGCCTTTAGGTTTAACACCAAACCAGCACCACCAGAACATTTTTGAAAGAGCGCTTTTGTAACCGACCGTTCGCGATGACAGACCAAGCCCAACTGACGCGATATCACGATTTACATCCTTTATATACCTTTTCAAACCATTCCTTCAGTACCTACAGCACACTACTAGTACGCCCACACATACTACCAGTCATACACCCAGTCATACTGCTAGTTTCTTTCATGTATCCTGTACGCCCACACAAACACCCAGTCATACACTTAGTAACTCCCTGCCATACTACGAATCATATTCCCAAGTCATCTTGTCAATTCCCCGATCATCCCTATTCTTTTTGCGTGATTGAGTCACTCATGTCATACTCCGTGTATACACCGAAGCTTTTAATCGTCCATCCACAATCGTACCATGTTGCTTTCCGAACGTTACTAATCCTAAGTTTCGTATTTGAGTCACTCCAAATTAGTGCCGAGTAAACACCGAGTTAACACCGAGCTTACTCCGAACCTGCTCCGTTCTTGCTCCATTTATGTGTTTTAACCTTACGCGTTCTTATTCTTCCTCGTCTACGCCTTGTGCTTTTCCAGGTAGTACTACCGTGCCGAAAGAGATCAGTGTTCTTTTCAATTGCTCGCTTTAGGGCTTCTTCCTCGATGAGAAAATTCGTGCTCGTAGTCTGCCTGCTCGTCCATAACCTTTTCAATGAGTGGGTCGTCGAGGAACTGTTTGCAACGTTGGATGTGAGAAAAGATAAGCCTGTTCAACTCTGCCCTAATTAGGGGTCTAAGTTCATTGTACGCCTCAACTTCAGCTGTAGCCTCGGTATTACCATCTGCAAGGTACTCCTGGGTTAAGCGTCCCATTCTTCGTTCGTATTTCTCCTCCGCCTGTCGAACAAGCTCGTCCCAAAACTCACCAATCGGTCTTACTGTACTGCCAGAATCAATGCTCCTTGAGGACTCCGTGCTTGCATCTGACTCAGAATCCTCGTAGTCTGGTTGGGCACTGTGAACGTTCTGTACATGACGCTGTAGATTAAATGCTCTGGTGAACATCTGACCACATTGGCCACACTGGTAAGGTTTACTGTAATCACAACTAGACATCTTGTTCTGATTGAGTTTCAATGTAAGCTTTATAGACTTGGTGTCTCGTTGCCTTTGTTGTTCGCGCTTTTATTGATTTTGCTTAATGTACTTTGTCGCTTTTATTGATTTTCAGTAAGAGTCACTCCGAGCAAACACCGAGTTAACACCGAGTAAAGACGGAGTAAACACCGAGTAATCTAGGAGTAATATTGGGAATTTATAAATACAATTTCAGCTTTTATTGGTTCACTGTACTCGAAGTCGTCGCGTCGGATTGGACACCAATATAGAACGCAGAACGCAGAGGGACGGCGTAGAAAGACGGGTGAAGTAGGAACTGGGTGTGGCATCCGGGAGAACTAGGTGTATAAACAGGGTGCACTGAACGTATTTGATTGGTAAGGAAATCAACTGGATGTAGAACTGGGTGTCAGAACTAGGAGTATAAGCTGGGGGAACAACCAGGAAGAACTAGGAGTAACTACTAGGTGAACTGGGGGTATGTTTCGTGAACGAGCACGGGACGATAGAACTGGCAGTAGGACGGGTCAAAGGTCAGATGCTCCCGAGAGCGGGGTATGAAATGTGCACCATATACTAGCTCCGAGTTAACACCGAGTATACACCGAGCCTACTCCGAGCCTACTCCCCACTAACTAAGAATTTTTATTCTTCCTCTTCCTGATCCTGTTCATCAAACTGGTCCACCGTCTTTTCAGGTAGTACCACTGCGCTCAAATTGGAGTTCTTTTCTATGGCACGTTTGAGGGCTTCTTCATCAGAATACTTTGCCTCGTACTCTATTTGTTTGGCCAGAATTTCATCAATTATTGGATCATCAAGGAACCCCTTACAACGTTGGATGTGAAAGTAGATTTTTCTATTTAGTTCAGCTCGGATCCTAGGTCGGACTTCATTGTAAGCCTCAATTTCAGCCTCAGCATCACCATGGCCGTCTGCGAGATACTCATTTGCTAACCTAGTTATTTTACCATCGAATTTTTCTTCAGACTGCCTGACAAGCTCATCCCAAAATTTACCAATGTCAGTTGGCTCGTAGATCTCTCCACAACTTGAGTCGCTACTGTCTGAACATTCGGTACTTGTCTCTGATTCGGACTCATCATACTCTGGTTGGGCACTCTGAAGGTTTTGAACATGACGTTGTAGGTTGAACGCCCTGGTGAATGTCTGACCACAAGTGCCACACTGGTATGGTTTGTAATATTCACAACTAGACATGTTTGTTCGATATACGCTTGATGACGCTTTGTCTTTGGTGCTTTTATTGATTTCGCTTGGTGCTTTTATGTACTTCGTCGCTTTTATTGATTTTCAGTAAGAGTCACTCCGAGTGAACACCGAGTATACACTGAGTAAGCACCGAGTAAACACCGAGTAAACACGGAGCATACACCGAGTATACACCGAGCCGTCTGAGTAATCTAGGAGTAATGATGGGGAATTTCAAAATGCGATTTCCACTTTTATTGGTACACTGTACTCGAAGTCGTCGCGTCGGATTGCCACATCAATCTAGACATGACTAACTTCGAGTACAGTGAACCAATAAAAGTGGAAATTGCATTTTGAAATTCCCCATCATTACTCCTAGATTACTCAGACGGCTCGGTGTGTACTCGGTGTATGCTCCGTGTTTACTCGGTGTTTACTCGGTGCTTACTCAGTGTATACTCGGTGTTCACTCGGAGTGACTCTTACTGAAAATCAATAAAAGCGACGAAGTACATAAAAGCACCAAGCGAAATCAATAAAAGCACCAAAGACAAAGCGTCATCAAGCGTATATCGAACAAACATGTCTAGTTGTGAATATTACAAACCATACCAGTGTGGCACTTGTGGTCAGACATTCACCAGGGCGTTCAACCTACAACGTCATGTTCAAAACCTTCACAGTGCCCAACCAGAGTATGATGAGTCCGAATCAGAGACAAGTACCGAATGTTCAGACAGTAGCGACTCAAGTTGTGGAGAGATCTACGAGCCAACTGACATTGGTAAATTTTGGGATGAGCTTGTCAGGCAGTCTGAAGAAAAATTCGATGGTAAAATAACTAGGTTAGCAAATGAGTATCTCGCAGACGGCCATGGTGATGCTGAGGCTGAAATTGAGGCTTACAATGAAGTCCGACCTAGGATCCGAGCTGAACTAAATAGAAAAATCTACTTTCACATCCAACGTTGTAAGGGGTTCCTTGATGATCCAATAATTGATGAAATTCTGGCCAAACAAATAGAGTACGAGGCAAAGTATTCTGATGAAGAAGCCCTCAAACGTGCCATAGAAAAGAACTCCAATTTGAGCACAGTGGTAGTACCTGAAAAGACGGTGGACCAGTTTGATGAACAGGATCAGGAAGAGGAAGAATAAAAATTCTTAGTTAGTGGGGAGTAGGCTCGGAGTAGGCTCGGTGTATACTCGGTGTTAACTCGGAGCTAATTTAGAGTGACAAGGAGCACAAAGTAACGGTAGCCAGGCAGCCAGTGTGAGACTAGGAAAGTATAACTGGTAGTAAGACCGGATGTAAACAGGAGGTAAATGCAGTATGCTGTAGGTACTGAAGGAATGGTTTAAAAAGGTATATGAAGGGTGAAAGTCGTGATATCGCGTCAGTTGGGCTTGGTCTGTCATCGCGAACGGTCGGTTACAAAAGCGCTCTTTCAAAAATGTACTGGTGGTGTTGGTTCAGTGTAAAAGGTAACGAAGTGGAAGTTTGGAACTACAGCGCGCCCAGCTACTTCACCACGGAATCAGCAATTGAGGATGGGAGATCGGCGACATTTAATTTTAGAGGGAATTTTGGATTGCCATTTCTGGGAGTTTTAGAAGGACCCGATTTGGTACACCTCCGGATGGTAGACCAGCAACAAATTCCAATTACTGACAGTCTTGCACAAACCCTGGGAACCAAGCTTCGCCTCCACCTCTGTCCCCCTTATCCCAACAGTCCTCTTTAGGGCTACCTGTACATATTTGTTAATTTGTGTGTAAGTAGTAAAAGAAAACACTAAAAATAATGAAACTAAAAATACCAATAAACAGTAGATTAGGCCGGACTAGTAGTGTAGGTACGTATGTAGGTAGACAAGGTAGGTAGACTAGGTAGGTAGGTGTCCGGTAATGGGCCGACGCCGGGTCCCAAGCCCCGGGGGAAGAACGCAGAGGGACGGCGTAGAAAGACGGGTGAAGTAGGAACTGAGTATGGCATCCGGGAGAACTAGGTGTATAAACAGGATGTTTGACTGGTGTTTGGTTGGTAAGGGTAATAACTGGATGTAGAACTGGGTGTCAGAACTAGGAGTATAAACTGGGTGTTGTGAAGGTGTGTGGTTGATGTGCGTAAAAACTGGGTGTAGAACAGGGTATCAGAACTAGGAATCTGGCTGGACGAACTGGGTGAATTAACAGGAGGTACTGGGTGTGTAAACTGGGGGTAAGTATCACGGCCGAGCAAGGGACGATAGAACTGGCAGTAGGGCGGGTCAAAGGTCATTCCCTCCCGAGAGTGGGGCCCGAAATGTGCACCATATACAACTGACCGAAATTCAAACATGGAAGCATAATGCAGGAATGATACAATAATAATTTAGACAGCATTAGTGTTAAAGGAGCTTGAAATGGTATTGGAAAATAACCAGAAAGCTTTCCAAAGTTCCGAGAATCTTTTGCCAACCATTTTTGATCACGGGGCAGTGAAAGATAGCATCCGCCTATTAAACAACTTCAGCACATTATATGTAATTATAATATTATAATAATGTAATATAATAATAATACAATAATATATGATAATAATATAGAATAATATAATTATAATAATATAATATTGGTTCAGAATCAAAAACAGAATAATTTTCGTATGGATCAGTTCCCTAACGTCAAGGCAATAATGCCCGTGACTTAAACTAAAATTTAATTAAATAAAGAAAATCTAAAAAAGGTTCGTTTAGTTTCTTGGTGGCATAAATGCAGGCTTGTTCAGCCCTGTCCAAGAAAACATACCTATCATTGTCACATATTTATCTTTGCTAGAATAAAGAAACTTCCCTAGAGGTGCAACTGTCAAAGTAGTTTCGCCGAGCGTTCCACAATTGTCATTATTTATGAATGACTAGTGTTACTTGAATCAAAAACTGCTACAGTTGCTCTTCATAATTAGACTTAAGTCCTAGAGCCATTTCGCGCGCGAGTTCAAAGAGTAGAGTTAAAAAGTTTTAACTCGTTCAACCCTGTAGGCGAGTTAAACTGAACTGTTTAACTATTTTAACCCTGTGCGCGAAAAGGATTGAGTTAATTTTAACTGGTTTAACTCTTTTAACTGAGTCCGCGAAAAGGACCCTAGTATTGCTCATTTGGAGGTTTTAGGACAATTTTTACAAAGTATTCTCCACTGAATTCGAAGCTCTCAGTAGTGTTTTCAGTTCGAATTATTTAAGTTATCAGATTATTTCTGCCTGTGAGGCGGAATATTGCACACACGCATTACTATAAGGACCCGGAGCACATGTCCCATGCCAGTAGGTTGGAAAGCTTTTATTTATCAGCAGTTCACATTTTAACCTGCTGTGCGCTTTGACGACCTGTCATGGATTTGGGAAGGAATTATCAAGTCATATTGGGCACAGCTGACTGTACAGAGGCAGAAAAGCAGAATCTCTTGCCTATTATTCTTTCCCATCTAACTGTAATAAGCACTAAATTTATAGTAGCGTTCTCGTATTAGCATGCACCTTGTAATCGGCTCTTGTGTAATGACACCTTACGTCGAGCCCTGCTTTACGACATACCCAACAAATGGTAGTTGCTTTCCTGGAATAGAGTTTTTAATTATTTACGAAATTCTTTGTGGTGCCGGATTTACGGTTTCGATGAAGTCATATTCAAGTTGCGAGGAAGCCTTCCTCTCCATGCTGAATGGCAGTTTTGACATTTTTGGTAAGACTACAGCTTAAACGCAAGCAATTTAGCACCAGATCGACAAGTTGTTACTTCAACAACACGTCCTGAAGACCGAGGTTCAAATTCAGAATCAGATCCAGCTGATTTTTACATATTTACTATCTAAAGGGTGTATTTTCACGGGCTTTTAAAATTGAGGTCTCACGGTTGTCGGGTAATTTCGCATCAAAGTTTCCGCAAAAATTTAAAAATTTTTGGCAAACGAAAGGAAATTTTATTACTGGTGCGAGCAATAAGGCTGTAATTTGGCATATAGAGAGGCACACTATAGGAGTACTCATTTGTGCCAAATGGTAAGAAATTCTGCCGTGTGAAAAAAATTTTATGTCAACTTTAATCTACAAAAATTGCCAAAAACGCCTTTTTTGGGCAATGGTACGTCAGAAATCGAAAAAATAAATATTTTTGAAATTAATTTTTTTTAGATATTTCAACTCAGCGTGGTAGAAAACAAACCCAAAAAAGATTTCAGTTCGATTAGTCAAGGTTTGCTACTTCTATTTTCTGCAGAAAGCCTCTACACAAGATCCTTCAGACTGAAAATGGCGGTTTCGGCAATTTATGAAGATTAAAGTTGATATAAAAATTTTTTCATTTGGCATTGGGCACGAATGGGTACTCCTATAGGACCTCCTTTAGGCCATGCAGTTTTATAGCTCTCACCAGTAATAAAATTTTCCTTTTGTTAGCCAAAAATGTTTAAATTTTTGCCGAAACTTCAACTTTGAAAAGTAATCCCCTTAGATGCAGATACAAGCCACTAGTTTAACTCTACCTGGAAGATATCAACTATTTGCTAAGTGACCAACGATTTCAGGCAGAAACATTGAATGTTTGTCAGAAATTGAGTCTAAATATGCATTTACTGTGCATCACGAGAATAATCTGTCCTTCCTGCAGGTGCAATCCTCACAACTTTAACAGGTTTTGAATTTTTGTAGTTGTCTGTTTGAGAATGAGGAAAAATCAACAAAGAAGAAAACATTAATATATATATATTTTTAAGATTGAAAGCATTTCAGCATTTTATGACTAATTTATATTAAATGCTTCACGTCCCTATTCCAGTTTTAAACTAAAAAACAATAAAATTAGGACCATGGTGACACTTACATATATATATATATATATATATATATATATATATATAAAAAAATATATATATATATATATATGTTTATATATATATATATATATATATATATATATATATATATATATATATGTTACGGGCAAATGCGTAAGTCGGGCATTTACGTAAGTTCCCGGGCAAATAGATAATTTACGCATGTGCCCGGGCAGATAGCGAAACATCATTCTGAATCTCACAATTATCGCTATCTGCCTGGGCAGATGCGTAAATTACCTATTTGCCCGAATTATTGTTGGGCAGATGCGTAAATTTTATTTATTTTCATACGTCTCCTTTATTTGGTAAGAAGCGTTTATATTTGGTATGACAGTCATTCTCGTCGTTAATTTTTACCCAACTTTTTTATTTGTTTTCACAAACAGCTGAATGATGGCAGTAAGATGAGCATTCTCTTGATTGTTTCCGACACTTGCACCGATTTGTAGCGCAACGCTTTGGGCCAGCGGTACACTCGCACTTTATATATCCTTGACCATGCCCCAAAGATTCTTGACGAACCAACGATCGAAGTGATGCTTTTTCAGTGATATTCACGTCATTTTCAGAGAGAAAATTGTGAGTAAGAACCAGACCTAGTATATATACTCTTCATAGACTTTGTATGATTATATCTGTCCCGATACTTTCAAGAATTTAATATCAACAATACAAACATTTTGAGCATAGTAAATATAAGGGCGCTATAACAACACCAGGAAGCCATAAAGCGCAACAAAATTGAAAATGTTAAAGGCGCCCTAACGAAAACTTTACCTTTAACTTTACTTAAATGTATTTTTAGGTTTAGTTTTACTTTTAGTATTTATGCACTTGCAATTCCGGATTATTAACAATCAACAACAATAACAACAGAAAATTGCTACCTAGTACACAAGGTAGAATAGACATCATGTTAAACATCAGTGATGTTAGCAAATTAAACATATATACCTTATTCTTAACAAATATACAGTAGCAAATTTTTGCAATTAAAAAGACATTTTAATCATAATTATTTTAACTTTGAAACTTAAGTAGATATACAAGTCAGTTTACCTAAAACAGCATTATAAGTTACAAAAACAGTGACATTTATTTATTCATCATTCCAAAATAAGTTTGAAATTTTAACTTCCTTTTAGTTTGTTTGCGTAAATAGGAGTTTTCTCGATATTACATAGTAGACAAAAGGAATAGGCATTATTCCACTAGGTGTGAAAGGAGTAGGCACAATTCCACTTTAGAAATCTTCTGAGTAGGTGTAAATCTATTCCAGCAGGCTTAAATGGAATACACGTGTTGTTGAATTGTTTTGTCAAAGAAGTGCTTCATTTCGGGCAACCAGGTTGTATTGAACGTAAGCGAACACGTTGCAGGTTGAAGCACTAAATTTCAGTCGAATGTGAACTGACTGATTCAACACAATTTTGAAACATACCGCTAATAACTTGGCAAGACATCCAGAATGAACATACATGTTGGTTGTTCGCGTAAATATGGAATCCAGGAAATAATTATGCATTTGTTGTATGCTCTTCTACGCAGTCAAGACACTGTATTTAGGTGTTTAGGTATAACAGGATCTGCTTTCGAAGACCTGCCAGACCAGGTAGACTTTACACTTCCAGTGCTTGAAGATAATCCGATAATTGTGACTAAACCCAAAGAAATAACAAGGAAATGTTCATCCGGTTAAACTCTGTAATTGACGAGAGACTCTACAATGCCATAATGCTACTTGTTGCACTTACTGTTCTCCTTGACAGGTGGCTGGAAATTAGATCCAGAACTTCTGGCTATGGATTTTGTTTTGCTTCGTCCATAAGTGTGGTCATTTTTGTGCTTGTTGGCAGAATCATTGAAATCGATACAGACTGTTTTGCCATATCCCTATCATCACAATTGAGTCAAACGAGCTATGTACAAAACGCAATGCAGGAATACGAGAATGCATTAAAGCAAAATGGCTGCAGTCTGCTAACATACACTTATGTTTACAGCGACTTTGGGAATACCTCTGCATGGAGAGTAAGTTCATTCTATTCCGTCAGTCATAGATCTTTAAAATAATTTGTCTTGGCCTATTTTTCTGAGCAAACTAAATCTTCCGAGCATAGATTAGGCCCGTTGGTGTCTTTGTCGGGGCCCCTCTTCCGTACCTAAAACAAGGGTCCACTCTGAGCTTCAGATCAAGTCGCTGAAAAATCAAAACATGGCAATGCAGGTTAAACGAATTCTATTTACTGGCACAAGAGGTTAAAAGCCGTGTCAGATAAATTCAGCTAGCAGACAATTCTTCAAATTCCACAGTACGACAGCTGTAATGGCGATGATAAACAGTACAAACTTCAAAGCTGAATTTGTTAACACTCGGTAGCTAATTAGTTATTAATTAATAAGTTAGTCGGACAACTGACTCACTGCTTCCAATACTCAACACTCATCTGTCTGGGAACAAGGCAATTGACATTTACCTGGTCTGAAAAAAATCCAGTTGAAAGAAATAATTAATGCAGTCCACAAAGAATTGTTGACGAGATGGAAATGTCGGGAAGCGGTAACAAACAGACCAAGATAGACTTCAGCCTTAAATTAAGGTATAAATTGTCCGCTCAACAGGCCACCAGATAACAACACAATCCAGGCTTATCAGGACACAAAGATGACAGTCAGACCCAAGGTCTCAGCACAACCTTACCCTAACAAAGTCAACCCCGAACAGAAGTCTTACGCTCCGTCACCCTTTACCACCCCCTGTCCCGTTTACGTGCAATTCTGCCGTCTATCGGTTATTTTGAACTTTCTTTCTAGTTTTCGTTTCTTTTCAAAAGGAGATGCATACGCATAGTAAGCATGTGTAATGAAAAGGCTTTCATTAATGGTCAAAGTTGGTTGAAATTACTTATCAAGTTAATTATGTGAAGGAATGCGCTGAGGTCCAGTCAATGGAGATTATTATGTTTCACATGTTTTATCATATTTGCTAGAATCAAATGTAACGCAAGAGGCTGACTGTAACGGTCAACCTTTTCGTTATTTCAATCATTACGAAATCATTCAACTTAGCTAATAGTTGGCTTGCCTGGTCAGCAAGCACTCCTTCACGTGTCATGTAGCTCCACCTATAGGATAGGTTTGGTTGGGTGGGGTCCCCCCTTGGAGCTACATGATTGGGACACCCCAGCTAGAGGGCGCTTCTCTTGGGAGGGGGTTTCTCCGTCAAACTTCTCCCCCTTTCAGTTGTGGGTTTTCCCTTGTACAGTCAAGTCGCTAGTTTTCTCTCTCTCTGCTCTCACTATCTCCCCTGTGAACAGCTTCTCCCCCTGTCTATCTTCAGTGGGCCTATATATTTGGTACGTTAGCGGGGCTTCGCCCATTTAAATTGTGTGGTGAGTTTGGGTGTGTGTGTGTTAGTTTATTTAACTGTATAACTGTTTGTCAGTTGGGCCTTCGAATCCTAAATTATATCACTTATTAATTTTCTGTATTTATTATATTTCTATAACTACTTGTTGTACATGTTAAATATCTCCACTAGTTGTGTGTTCTTTTGGTAGGTATTACTGGGCTCTGGGGTTAGTTTCCTCTTATTTCTGAGGTAGGCAGGTGTCACCCCCTCCCTGGGGCTATTTATTTGGCAGATGCTTCCCGAGCCGGCTCCTGCGCGGTTGGTGTGTTATTCAATTTGTGCTTCGGTCTCCTCAGCAAGAGTTGCTCTCCTTGGAGTAACATTACTTTTTGTATTGAGCTAGTTTCACTCTGGTACCGCTACATTGGGCTGCCAGGAGCTCAGGGTGTCAAATTTGGCAAAAAGGTTTGCATCCACTGCACTAAAATTTTCAAATTTTTATTTCAGTAAATTTTTTGTTAATTTTTTCTGTGGGGATTAAACCCGTAGTAAATCTTTCTTTAGCCGTTCAATCACTTTTGCCCATTTTTCTACGTACATATTTTTGCCCCCCTCCACCCTGGGAGTCAAAATTTCTAAAATTTTTTCTCTAGGTATTTATTGTATTTATATACGTATAATTGTGTATGCGTGCAAGTTTGATACAATACCAAATTTTGCATTTTAACTCCCATATATATACCATGGGTCATTTCATTTAAGACAGTTTCTCAAAGTTTGGGGTAAAAATTAGCATCAAATTTTTTTGTAGTATCAAAAATAATTATAATTTCCATTAATTTTATATTTTCTCTTTGATACCTAGTATATATTACTCTGTATATATATGTATAATTGTATATAAATTTGAATGTTTCCAAAGTTATAATTATATAACTCCCTTTCTTTTAGATTATTTTTGAATAATCCCTTCATTTTCAGCCTCTGATGGGTGCTCTTTGTGAACATATAATTTTCATAATAAGTATCTTTATTTTTGTGTCCTCTATATATAACTTGCATGTTTGTAGAATTTTAAGTGATATTCCCTTTCTGTCTGATAATTTTAGCACTTTTAAATCAGACCAGTTTTATAAATTTTGAAAAATAGTTCTAGAGTTAGAGAATAAGAAGAAGAATCTGTATGTGTCATCTGGATGCTGAAAAATGCTGAGCAATTTGTGAAGTATTCTCTGTGAATTGTCCATACAGTGTTCAGATTCAATCTCTGAACTCCCTTTTTGTTGATTCAACTCTGGTAGATTTGGAACCAAAAGGTACTAGTTTGAGGCTACCACGAAGAATGCTTGACTGTGTGGTATGATTCAGTACTGGTTGGGAGATGTTATTAGTGGCCCATTGTCACTTGCAGAATCCGTCTGTCTTTGTAGCCTCGAGCATAGAATCTGAAAAATAGGACTGTAGCCCCAGCATTGCCTTCCGCTCAGACTGATCCTTGGTGAGCTACAGCAGTAAACACAGACAGTGTGCTAAGCCAGCAACGGGCACAGCTCTCCCCCAAAGTTTTGGTGCTGGGCCAAGGACTCAGCAATGTTGTATTAGGATGAGGTTGTGGGGCCGGGACAGAGCCCATTCTTGCTCTCCCGCCATAGTGCAGTGCCCCCGTAGCTCCAGCTGCTCAGACCACTTCCTCCATAAGTTTTCGTGCTACCCTACTGGAAATTTCAGTGTGGACTTTGGACATGAGCCAGGAATTCCGCCTGAGACCACAGCATTGTTCCAAATTTTTGGTATTAGGCTGGCTTCTTGGCAGAGTCTCTGGGTCATGCAGTACTTCTCAGACATCAAGGCTCTAGCAAATGGTCGATTTGAGACATCAGCTGTATCTCTGAGACTGTAGTGCCAGTAGCAAGCAAGTTATGGAATGTAGGCTGTTGAATTCAGTGTCGCATTTGCATATACTCTCACAAGATTTTTGCACAACAGACAACCAAAATGGCTATTCATGGTGCAGTGGTGGCAGGTACTGGACCTTTCCGTGGGATGGACCTGTTATGCCACTGATGATTTTTCCTGCCACGGTGACGCATCTGATCTAATGACACATGGTTGGGTACTGGTGCCAGGGGAGTGAGTTCACCTGGTGGCCATTCTCTCTTCCTACTGAACAGGAACTCGTTGCTTCTGGACCTTCCTCGGTTTTTCTGGACCCGGTCAGGTCAGTATTTATGCTCCCAGATTGGTCAGACTCCATGATCTCAGCCAGGATTTCAGGCTGGCTACAGTCCCTGGGAGCGTATCATTGTGCTTCCAGCTGACCCTGAAGACAGTCACAAAATTTCTTCGGCAGTTGCTTGTGATGGTTCAAGTCAGTCTCAGAGTTAGGGGCGAGAAGGTGGGAACCTCATTGTCAGACGTGACAACGTGGCCCAGGAGCAGCGATTCTGTGAGCAGCTTGGCCAAGACCCAAGGCTGTGGCACAGAGCCAGCATGGAGATGATATCAAGAGCCGGATCTCTGAGGAGTTAAGCCTCGAGGCCCTGAAGAGCTGGGTAGGTTTCCAGGCAGCTTTGCTGGCCATTCCTTGAAACATCCCTAGTCAGTGCTTCTTCAAAGTTCTTTGGGCTTGGACACAGAAGGCGTCTGAGCATCTCCAGCAAATTTCTCATCATGGAGTTGGGGACACTCCGCCTCTCAGCTTTTCCAGCCTGTGATGAGGTTCTGGAGTCAGAAGGTGCTGAATCTCATGACCTCAGTCAACTACCTTGATTCTGACAGTGACAGTTCATTTATGGTATGCAGCCCCTGCTTCTAGAAGCCATGAGTCAACAAACAAACATTTATACAGACGGCAGTACACATGTCTGCAGTCAGTTTGAAGGGGCGTGGCCAGATGAAATGGCTGGGTCTGATGACATGAGCGATCAGCACCTCAGACAGCATCGTGGACCCTGGGTGTCTGATATAGCCGTGGTTGGCAGCAGACACTGAGGATACTAGGACTCAGATTTGGGACAGACAGGCCTCCAGGCAGAGGTCCTTGGATGATGAGGTGTGGCCAGGAAATTTGGACGGCCCAGTCTGGAGGACATGGACTGAAGAGATGTCTGCCTGGGCAGGCAGCAGGAGGTGTGCAAATGCCATTAGGCCTGGCCGTCCCAAATTAAATGCACTGCTTTTCTTGGCGGGTGTTTCAGTGAACTGGGTTGTCAAATTTTCCCATGAAATTTCACTTCTGCAGGTGGTAGTATTCCTCATGGCATGTGGATGACAGCGAACTGATTATTTGAGGCAAGCACCTCAAAGTATTTTATAGTGGAGGATTCTGGAGGTGTAATCAGGGGTAGTGTTTGTTACTGGAGGCTTGAGTACATTCGCAGGGGTGCAGTAGTGCCTGTCAATCCTAGTCCCAGGAGGTGGCGGGCGTGTATTGTATGTGTGACAGCTAACGTCATCTGTGGGTGTCAGGCACGCAGAAAAACACGACAGGACTGAGCCAGCCTGAGCTGGAGGTACTATGACCCAGGTCCAAGTCACCAGGTGACATGGGCCCATGGTTTCCTCAGGCCTCAGACAGTGGACCCGGGATCCTCAGGGATCTCACTCGGGCAAAACCGTCAAGATATGATTCGGTTGCGGATATGGCGGGGCGTGATGATATCGGTATTGCAAGCCTGGCGTTATTATTTTTAGCGCTTGGGTGATATCTACAATTTAATTTTAAATTGAAATGCGAACCGTTTTGCTTTATGCCGGGAACGGAAATGATTGGCGGCCCTCGCGCTGGCCGGAAGCGCATATGCGGCAATGTGGGGCTGACAGAAATCGAATAGAATGGCACTGCTGCCGCGCTTGGCGGCGCCGGTATGTGATGGGCGCACAATATTGTAGAAGAGGTCTCTGCTTTATTTATTAAAAATTCGGTAGCGACACCGAGCGCTGTCACTCGCTTGCCGTGAAGCGCGGCGCTCGGATTCGGAAGCAGCTGAGTCTGATACGGACCTGGTGATCCTGCATCCAGTTCATTATTTTAGAATGGCGGTTCTGTTGAAGCTACAGCTGCTGACGCTGAAGGATGCTCGTAATCGGCCGTTATTCCGGCGGCTATAAAAGTGAAGCGGAAACCGCCTGGTGATTATGGGGTTTTGACGTAGAAAAATTGCGGCGCCGCTCTCAAACTGTACTGGCTGAGCTTCTGGCGATCCGGCAAATGCTTGCGTGAAGCGCCTTTAAAGCGGTTTGCTGAAATCGGCGTCTTTACAAATTGATGTTTCCGAGCCATTGGCCTGGTATTTGGTTTGTCTTTACAGTCGGCGCGGATATGTTCATTTCATGTGGACTCTGTCAAATGAGCACAGGATGATGGATGACTTTGGAAGAAAGATTGAACAGGCTGTTCATGAAATACCAAGCACCAGAAGGCAAACTATCAGCAGAAGAAAGGTTATCAGAAGCAGCTGGAAGTTTGAGAGAGATTCTAGAAGGCTTTCTTTGAAAAGAGCACCTCTGATTCCAAATTACATGATGCTATGTGAACAAATCACATGCCATGGTCTATGGGACAAACCCAGGATCAACATCAGCCTCAGAAAGTTGACAATCCTGATGAGTCAGATTAACTGGCTTTAAAATTAACAAAGCAGTATCTATGTGAAGCATGCAATGCAAGGTCAACAAGGCCAATGCAGCACGGCACGAATGGAGCCTCTAACACCAGAGCACA